>JAIFKI010000023.1:9258638-9283638 GCA_025389145.1 Misgurnus mizolepis
AACAGATGAAAGCCTGAATGCCTGCATGAAGCTGAATCTCACCAGTCTCTCAACCCAAACTACAAAGCACTCAGTAAAATGATTCAGCAACAGAAATCTCATTAATGTAAGCAGGGTGCAATGCACTTCTTGTTAATAACTTGATTATCTAATTTTTGTGGTGTTTTAGGAGTGCTAGAAACCAGCACTATGTCAGTGAACAAAATATAGTGCTTTAATGTAGTATTGTTTGTAGTACCCTACAGTTAGCTTGGGTGTTAATGAGTTAAAAATAACTGCGTTATTGACACCTACTGGTGTTGTGTAAAACTACCAGAACTACTACCCGTGTAAGTTGTATATTACTGATGTTGTTATTACATAAAAATTTGCAAACATTTCTAATACACGAGTGTAAACTTTCCTGTAGCTCTTTTGAAAATTTTCTCTCAAATGTTTTGTTTGTTTGGCTCTTCTGGATAAAAAGGTTCCCGACCCCTGCATTATAGCGATGACGCGTAGTGACCATTCTCTCAGACCAATCAGTGATCTACTGTGTTTTTGCGTCATGTTTGGTATCAACTCGGGTCGCTTGGAACCCCAACCGAGGTGGTAAGAAAAAAAGTATCGGGTTCTACGTACTCCACCCAATGGAAAAGCTCCCAAAAGTAAGCTGACCTGACCCAAACTAAACCAAACCAAACCGTGGGGTACTATGCAATGGGAAAGTGCCATTAGGTCATCATCATTTCTTACACTTGTTGCTTTCCCCAAACTTGTTGTGACCACTGATCCAGCAAGCCTTGCTGGGAGCTTTCTCACTCTGGTCCCAGCTGTGATGTCCCAGCTCGTGATTTAATTTTCTGCATCAACTCTTCTGTTAGCTTACTTGCTCAAAATCACACCCTGAATTGTCTCTAAACCGAGCAAAGCTCTCTTGTAGTTCCTCAATTAGGTCAATGCACTCAGAAAATGACAATGTTGGGCTTTGTAAACCCTGTGTAGCAAAATCGCTCATCTGAAATAATTTCCCAAATGTGACGAGTAAAAATAAGAACTTTTTTGTATGTATTTGTTGCAGCAGAGACTGCTTGAACGTATCTCACACAAACAGCCATCAGTTCACGCTTTGACTCATCCTTATATTCATCTGCCATAAGAGCATAATAGGTGCCCAGTGTTTTACACACTTCAGCTTTAAAGGGACCATTTAACATGTACGCCCAAAAAAAAATCAATTCATACTCCACACTCCAAACAGACGGGGGCAGTATACCTCCAGAAAAGTGAGTTGGTCTATTTTAATTTAGCAGCTGCAAATTTAGCAGCATATATCAAGTTTGATTTACATTAGCAACTAAGTTATCATTAGTCACAAAAAAAAAACATTCGGTCTCATTAAAATTGCAATGTTTTCCGCTACGTTTCGTGCGTCCATTTGGTGTTCATTATAATCAAAGACATTTCATGCTTCTTAGCTAATGTTACATTTTAGCATCAGCTTGGTAGATAACGGGTGAAAACCGGATCGGATCCGTGGGTAGAGCTATTAAACGCTTACAGCTAAGGATGCGCAATAATTTGCATAAGATAGTCATGGCGCTTCTCGTCAGTGAAGCCGGTTTCTTGATTAAAAGTTGTTGTGTATTGAGTTACGGCTTAACCGGTAGAGGGCGATTTAGGTATACAGGGTACTGGATGTTGATAGAATGAAGAAGAGTAATAAAACACAAACAAGTTGAAGTTGAAGATAACTGGGTGTCCGAGTCTGTGCTTACCTGGAATATAACAAAATTGGCGACGAGGATGGCGACTGCCGGTGTGCCTCTCCCTGCGTTGTTCCTGCCATGCAGTGGACAACCCACTATCCCGTTCGATATGTGGATGAAGATGTTCGAGAATTACCTGCTCGCTATTCACGCGGAGGGGGATGACTGGCCCGATACGAGGAAGCGTGCAATTCTCCTACACTGCTTGGGCACCGAAGGCCAACGCGTATTTTATACACTCACGAACGTAGGTACAACATATGATTCGGCAGTGGCTGCACTGCGTGCACATTTCAGTCCTGCAATTAATGTTGTAGGGGAACGACACAAGTTCAGACAACGAGTACAGCGACCGCATGAAACTGTAGCCGAGTATGTGGGAGCGCTACGTGAGTTAGCTACTACGTGCGGGTTTGCGGGTAATACAGACGAAATGATACGAGACCAACTTATTGAGCACGCTAGCTGTGTTAAAATACGTGAGAGACTGTTACAAACTGAGGCAGACCTCACTCTGGATACAGCAGTAAAGTTGGCGTGTCAAGTGGAAGCAGCTATCGGACATGCTCAGACTTTAGCTTCGGAGTCGCATGCTTCAGTGCACGTGGTGAAGGCTAGACCGAAACGTCCGTTCAGAAACAGAGCAAAGAACATTCACTCCGCAGAGCCGGCAGCAGCACTGAAACATGATCAAAGCTGTTTTAGATGTGGGTCAGCAGCTCACATGGCAAATGCTCCAGATTGCCCTGCAAGAAAAGTGACATGCCGAAACTGCAATAAGGTAGGACACTTTGCTCGTGTATGTAAGTCCAAACAGCACACAGCCAAAGTAGGAGAAGTGGTCATTTTGGAAATGAATACGGTGCAAATGATAGAAAATGGACAACAACATGACAAAATTACATGCACAGTAGCCATAAAGGCAAAAGCAACTTCCTGTACTGTGGAGTTAGTGGTGGATACGGGATCGGCGGTGTCAATTATTCCTGAACACCTTTACAGAACGCACTTCAGTGGTGTGTCGCTTGTGGAGCCAGATAAAAGGTTAGTGACTTACACCAAAGCTGATGTCCCAGTGCTAGGTTGCATGTTAACTACAGTGCAGTATGCGACCATTACAGTACCAGCCACACTGTACATCGTAAAGACAGGCACGGCCCTGCTGGGAATGGACTTATTCAAAGCACTGAGACTTTCTATTGACAACAACAGCGTGCTCTCACCTGCAGGTCCAATGACAGAGATCAGAGAGATCAAAGCCAGACCGGTGACTGGGGAGAAGCTAGGTCTTGCTAAAGGGTTCATTCACATTGTAAAAGTCCAGAAAGATGTCCAGCCGGTTCAACAAAAATTGCGACGACTCCCACTGTCTGTTAAACAAGCTGTCTCTGCTGAATTGGAGAGATTGTTAGAAATGGATGTGATAGAGAGGATTGATGCATCCCCATGGGTATCACCCATCGTTGTCACACGAAGAAAGAACGGTGCAGTGAGAATGTGCGTGGACTTACGAGAACCAAACAAGGCGGTTGTGATGGATAGTCACCCACTTCCCCATATGGATGATCTCTTCTCTGAAATGCGTGGAGCTACTGTGTTCTCCACCATTGATTTAGCAAATGCTTATCACCAGGTGTTACTGGCAGAGGAAAGCAGAGATATGACTGCATTTATAACGCACGAAGGGCTGTTCAGGTTTCGTCAGGTTCCATATGGACTGTGCTCAGCCCCAAGTGCGTTCTCCAAAATGATGTCTCTGGTGCTGAAAGGTCTCAAGGGGGTCCAGAACTATCTGGATGACGTCATAGTCTTTGGCACAGGAAAAGAGGAACATGATCATAACCTGCTGATGGTGCTGGCTGCGCTAAAGGAAGCCGGCCTCCAGCTCAACAATAAAAAATACCACTTCAACCAGACCAGCCTACGGTTCCTTGGACACACCATCTCAGCACAGGGTTTGCTGCCAGACAAAGATCACCTTAAGGCTATTACAGCTGCCCCAGCGCCTAGCGACGCCACCACGCTGCGCTCATTCTTGGGGCTCACAGCATGGTATGCAAAATTTGTGCAAAACTACGCATCTCTGGTGGAGCCCATGCGAGATTGCCTGCATGACGACAAATTTCAGTGGACGGCGGCAGCACAGTCAAGCTTTGACATTGTCAAGACTCGCATTGTAACCAGTTCAGCGCTATCTGTCTTTGACCCCACCCTTCCTACAATTGTGTCTACAGATGCTTCGGATTATGGTCTGGGTGCCATATTGACACAAATGCACTCTGATAACACAGAGCGCACGGTTGCTTTTGCCTCACGTTCTCTTACCTCTGCGGAACGGAAATATTCCATTGTAGAAAAGGAGGCGTTAGCCTGTGTGTGGGCTGTGGAAAAGTGGAGGACGTTTTTATGGGGGACAAGATTCACACTGCGTACCGACCACCAGGCTCTGACCACACTGCTACACACCAAAGGACTTGGACGCGCAGGAATGCGTATTGCCCGGTGGTCAGCCAGACTACTTTGCTTCACGTATGACGTAGTGTATCGTGCAGGAGCACAAAACTATGCTGCTGACTGCCTCTCCCGTCTGCCTCTACCATCAGAAGAGAATGCAGAGCCAGTGACTGAGCCCGAACTTGTAGCTTTGCTGGACACAGAACTGAAAGCTCTCTCAGTGAAAGACTTCACTGCGGCATGTGAAACATGCCCAGAGCTTACTGCCATCAGGGCACAGATGAAAAAAGGGTGGCCTAAAACAGCAAAGTCCCTATCTGCAGTGCTCAAACCCTATTTTGCTACGAGAGATGAACTCTCAGTTCAAGATGCGATAATATACAGGGGCCCTCACCGACAGCTAGTGCCTGTAGCACTGAGAAAACAGCTGGTGGACCTGGCACATGAAACTCACCAGGGTGTTGTGCGCACCAAGCAGAGGCTGCGTGACTTATATTGGTGGCCCGGCATGGACATGTTAGTGCAGGACAGCATTAGTGCATGTGTAACCTGCCAGATGAATGATAAAAGTGCTAAGACGCATGCTGCTCCACTTCAGCCAGTTTCACTGCCTGACGGCCCATGGCAGAAAGTAGGAATTGATATCGTCGGACCGTTTGAGTCGGCGAACTGGGACTGCCGCTATGCAGTAACTCTGATTGATTATTATACAAAGTGGCCGGAGGTGGCTTTTACACATTCAATCACAACTACGGCTGTCACTACATTCCTGTCTGCTGTGTTTGCCCGTTTCGGTAACCCCACAGAGCTCATTAGTGACAATGGAACACAGTTTACCTCGAGCGAGTTCACCGAATTTCTGGCAGTGAGAGATATTACACACAGGAAAGTGTCTTTGTATTATCCACAAGCAAACGGAGCTATTGAACGCTGGAACCGTGTTCTCAAAGAAACACTACTTACTGCTGAGCAGGAGAGGAAACCGTGGAAACCGTTTATACAGGCCTTCTTGCTCACATACCGTGCAACTTCACACAGTACAACAGGAGTGTCACCATATGAACTCATGTTCAACAGGAAAATGCGCACGAAAGTGAACATCGGCCCTGCAAGCAAATCTACTATGCTGACAGAGAAGCAATTGCGCAACCGTGTCATATCTAAACAAAATGCATCAAAAGCTTACACCAATGTGAGGAGAGGTGCACAAATACCAAAGATCAAAGAGGGAAGTCTTGTAAGAGTACGGAAACCTTTCCATGTCAAGAAAGGACTGTCAAAATTCTATAGACCTGCCAGGGTGGTACGGAGAGCTGGTGCAAAGTCGTATGTGCTAGAAGATGGACGTACTTGGAACGCTACTCATCTCTCCCTGGTTCCTGACAGGGTAAAAGATACCATTGACAGTTCTGTTCCGGTACCTGTGCTTGGACCTGCACAAATGCTGGATGCCCCAGTATGAGTCGGGACCGACCCAGTCTTCCGGTGATGTGCGGATGCCTGCCAGGGTCAGAAAAAAACCTGCCTGGCTTAATGATTACGTACAGTAATCCTTCTAATGGCCTTTGGGGGGGAAAAGAAGAGGAAATGACATTCAAGAAAAAAAAAATAATAATAATAATAAGTTGAATGCTGTTTTGAATGCTGTTTTGCTTGTGAATTTGTTGTTTAATTCAGCTTAAGTTTAGCACTTCTGTTATAAGGGTAGTCAACATAAGGTTGCGTGTTATACTGTTGAATTGTTACAATGATTGAGCAGAAACAGAAGGCTAATGTTTAGTATAAGTACGGAAACATTTAAGTTTGCATTATATTACAGCCGTGGTCTAAGTGAGTTAAGAGATGGCGTATTAATTTTACTTTACCTGGTCAACTTCTTTAACAAGAGGGGAAATATGTTGTGTATTGAGTTACGGCTTAACCGGTAGAGGGCGATGTAGGTATACAGGGTACTGGATGTTGATAGAATGAAGAAGAGTAATAAAACACAAACAAGTTGAAGTTGAAGATAACTGGGTGTCCGAGTCTGTGCTTACCTGGAATATAACAAAAGTGAATCGCCATCAGCTGCTTTCAGATGGAGCCACATTTACTGCACAAAGCCGTAGTTCATGTACAAGCTGAGCATAGGTTACCACAATGCCTATTATAAGTGAAATTCTAGCGAAATACTAACAGCATCTTACTTACCAATCGAAAAGAAATGTTGTCATTTCGGAGTCGAACCTCATTTCTTTCAAGTCCATTAGTTGTCTTCAGCGATGAAAAGCAGTGCCAGTATTTACTCTGGTTCGGTTACTTTATTTATCATATTTTATTTGTGATTCCGAGCGCGTTGTTCCCTGCAGCAAATGTTTGTGGTGGTGGTAAATGTCTCTTGCTTTAGCCATTCTTCCGCTCTCTTCCCTGAACTGAAATACATCCGAAACCCCTATTGCAAGGCAGGACGGCATCAAGGCATGTCCGAATCCATGGCTGTCTGAATTGCATTTCTCTGAGCTGCTTTCATGAATCTTAAGCCAACAAGTCGGCTGCCTTAGTTTTCGGACGCAGCGGTAGTAGTAGAGGGCTGTACTCCCACACATGCGACTTATTCGTGTATTGCAGTTTGGCTGGCGGTTATGTGCGTGGCCCGCATACCGCCTTCCATGGTCGAAACTGGTATTACAACACCAGTCGGGCTGTAGCTAGTAATTTAGCATGCTAATTCAGATTGATATTTCTGCAGCACTATACCTTGTCATTTTTTTAATGACACCTTTGCCCTTATTTCTTCTCATTCTTTTGATGCGTGTAGCTAATTTTTTAAAATCTTTTACCTCAATTATTACAAATGGCACCTTTAACACTGGAGAACCCAAGAACCCTTTTATTACCAGCAATTAACATTGGCCAAATATGGGTTCTCCAGGGTAAATTTTACGCAACAGCAAGGAGGCTGCGGACTCCAGCAACTCATTTTGTATATCTGGGCTCATCAAAGTTCAGTTTCTGGGCAGCTGCTCTAGATGATTTCGGATCTGTGGATAATATTTGCACAAGAACTTGAACAATTCTATAAAGTTTCCTTTATTGAGAGCCTCTTCATTTTCCCTGTCCACATAGGGGGATGTCCTACTTGGCACAAAACAGCACAATGTCTAAAACGACTTTTAGATGGTCCCGATTCCTTTCAAGAAATGAATAGTCCATGGCATCACGGTTCATGTGATTTAACACATTTCCCCGGCCTGCAGTTTGGTTGGCCTTGTAGCCTTGAAACGTATCCAGTAAAACGTTGTGGGGCTTGCTCACCTAATGTTTTCCACATGCCTGTCTTAGGTGCTTCCAGTCCACAAACCCCTCTCTCACAAATGGGCTGTCAGCTCCACTGAGAAAATGTTTGCACATTTTACAGAAAATCACGTCCTTATTACATTGTACTCCAACCAAGAAAACTGTCCATACCACTTTGATGAGAAGCTCCTTGATTTTTCATTCTTGACAGTGCAGGGGAATACCTTCAAATTGGGTTGTGAAGGTGGTTCATCAATTGCAATTAGATTGGCGGGTAAACCTGCGTCAGGCTGACCGGGAGAGAGCGCTGGCACTGCCACCATGGAGCAAGCGGCAGCCAGAGCCACCAGCGCCTGAGTAACCTTCTTGTGGATTAATGAGTCTGAAGAACTGGGCTGGGTGAACTCGGTAGGTGGAGGCAGTGGTGTATCTTCTTCCTCAACCCTCACTTTTTTTAAATAACACATTAAAAAGAACCTTGTTTAGCCATTATTGTGGTAATGTTTATGTTGGCTAAAAAAAGCAGTTAGCAAAGTTAGCTGGCTAAAGGCTGTCAGAGCCCACTGCCCCCCACAGAGTCTACCTGTTGAAACCCCTAGCAACCAAGCACGTTCTGGAGGCTTCCTACAACTTGCTTCAACAATTCCATTTTATTCAGAAAGTAAATTAAACACCCACACCAGTCAAGAATAAATCAGGTTTATATTAATATATTTTCTTAAATACATTTGAATAATAAAAACAAACTAAAAAGGTATTTTGATCAAACTTCCCTGGGCGGGCAAGGGAGTAATGTGGGTGGGCCAGTGCCGCCCTGGCCCATTACTGGCAACGCCCCGGTCTCAAGCCTCAAATTTGCGACTTAAGTCTGACTCAAGTAGTGCTGCAACTAACGATTATTTTCATAATCGATTAATCAGGCGATTAATTTTCGCAGCTTTTAAAATAGTAAAACAACTTTAAAATGAAATAAGTCTTCAAGGATGTGCTGAGAATTTTGCCACAGACTAATAAACTAATTTTAATCTTCAGCTTTAGACCCATTGTGAATATTAAGATTATTTGTTATTAACAAAATAAAGCCATTATGATATAAAAATTAAATATTGAATTTTTATATTCAGACTGATAAGTCTCTGTAATAAATAAGTAAATCAAATCACAAAACGTGTTGACAGTGGCAAATAAAATTATTGTCAAGTTAAACAAAGCAGAAATGTGTATAAAACGGCTTTAATTAACAATATCTGCTGTGCTCTTTTGCATACTTCTAATTTTCTCATGACTTTCTTTATACCACATTAATGTCTTTAAAATATTGATATTTTAGGAAATTATTTGTTTGCATTGTTTGTATACTGCACATTTACACTTTATTTGCATCAACTACACCCATAATAACATTTTATAAATTTTTCTTTCAATAAAGATGAACATATTTATTATTGTCTTAACTTAAAACTTAGTTTTTTAATTTATAAATTATATTTTATATAAATAAGTGTTGAAAAGTGTTGAATGCGAACAGGGACGTGCACAGGGGGTTGCTTAGGTTGCCCGGGCAACTGCCCATATGCCCTTCTCGACTTGCGATTTGCGTTCCCTATTAAAAAACTTTTTAAGGATTGGCAGGATTCAGCAGGAACTATGTTCCAGCATATGCAGAGTTGACACGCCCACTGAATTGAATTGAATTGAAATTTATTTGACAGAATTTCATAAAAATGTATAAAATATCAATTATCCCATACACTTAAAAAAAACTGCCGAGGATATAGACACAAAAAAGCCTAAGGCTTATTTCCATTGTGGTCCTCGCTGTAAATCAAAGCATATACAGGCAATTAGCAGAAATAATGCAAAACCCCACAGATGACAGAGACTACAAACGTTTCTCCTAAGTCCACTTTACATCATATATAATAACACTGCAAACATTAACACTTTTGTCATACAGTATCTTCCATCAACCACTTTTTCAATACCCTTTTAAAATGCTTCAGCTCTGTTATGTTCTTTATAGATGTAGACAGTTTATTCCATGCCATAGCACTAATATATAAAAACGAATTTTTCCCTACTAAACTTTTAAATCCACAAGGATATATATTAAAATCCCTGCCCCTAGTATTGTATAGATGTTGGGTTCTCACCATATTATAATAATTCACTAAATATTTTGGAACCATATTGTTTAAAATTTTACGCGACACACCAAATTTAAAAAATATTACTTTTTTCGACATTCAAGAGACCCAACTCTTTAAAACAATCATTATTTAAGTGTGTACGCGGGTGCATTTTTAGGATTGTTCTGACTAATTTGTTTTGAGACTTTTGTAATTTATTTTTCCATTTCTGTGAACAACTACTGTACCAAAATGATGATGCATAATCAAAATGAGGTTGTACCAAAGCATTTGCCAATAATCTTAAAGAATAAGTGTCCAGTAAGTTAGCTTGCCTAGCTAAAAACTTTACCTTCCCACAAATCTTTGCAATCATTTTACTAGCCATATAATCACCTGTTAGTTTATTATCTATAAAACAGCCCAAATATTGTACTACACTTTTTGACTCCAAAATCATGTCGTTACTTTTAACTACAAAACTACCCTGTTTATTTAATTTCATTTTGGAAGCAAAAAGAATAGCTTCCGTTTTACCTAAATGTAAAAATAACTTATTATCTAAAAATCATTTTGAAATCTCCTCTAACTGTAAAGACATTGTTTTCTCCACCATCTCTTTATCTCGATGGGCAACCACAATTGCTACATCGTCAGCATAAAGAAAGAGTTCCTCAGGACACGCTACCTTTAAATCATTTATATATAAAAGGAAAAACAAAGGTCCTAATAGGCTCCCCTGAGGCACACCACAATTAATCAATAAGGGATCGGATAATGTACCCTTAATATCAACTTGTTGCTTCCTATCTTTTAAATAAGATTGAACCCACTTAAGATAATTTTTATCAAATCCAATTGCCTTTAATTTGTGCGTTAAAATTTCATGATCTATGGTATCAAAAGCCTTCTGCAGGTCCAGCATAACCATCCCACAGAAGTTTCCTTTATCTACTGCTTTCCTTATGCTGTCAGTCAGATGTATTATACAGGTTTCAGTGGAATGTAAGGGTCTGAACCCGGATTGTAAAGCATACAAAATACTATTTTTAACAATATAATTTTCAATTTGATTATATATAACCTTTTCCATAATCTTAGATGCCACACATAAAATAGAAACAGGCCTATAATTTGTCATGTCTGATTTACAACTCTTTTTATGTAAGGGAACTACTAGCACTTTTAAAATCTAAAGGGACTTCCCCTTGTTCAATAGACAAATTTATTATGTATGCTATAAGGGGTGCTGTTACCTTTGCTGAATCCTTAAAATATTTGACAGGAATATTATCAATTCCAGGAGCCTTGTTTATGTTTAGCTCACTCATAAGTTTATAAATGTCACTATCAATAACAGGACATAATTTAAAAGCATCAGAGGCTACTCCTTTTTGACCATAATAAAACGGAGTCGTCTTCTCATTATACTTATTTATACTTGGTGGAATTTGCTTTCGCAAATTACTAGCTAACGATATAAAATATCTGTTAAAACTTTCAGACACCTCCTTTGGGTTAGAAATTAAATTCCCTTTTATCTTAAGATTAATATTTCCTGATTTCCCTTTCACTGTATCAGAGTAGCCCAAGTTCTTTAATACTCCCCATAGCTTTTTTGGATTCTGACTGTTTTGTTTTATCCTTAAAATAATTGATCTTTGCCTCCTTAATCCCATCTCTTACCTCATTTCTCCTTTGTTTATACTGCTCAAAACTAATAGAATCCATCTTTTTCCTAAACATCTTAAAACTAACATTCCTTGATCTAAGAAGCTGATGTATATCATCCGTAATCCATGGTTCAGATTTTTGTTTTACTCTTACTTTCTTAATAGGTGCTACCATATCTAAAACCTTGCAAAATAACTCCTTAAAACAAGCCCAAGCAATATCTACATTTTTACAATTGAATACAGGTGACCAATCAACACCGCTTCAGAGCCTCACAAAATGCCTCTGTGTTATAAGTCTTCGTCGATCTCAATAAAACTGTATTATGACCATTATAGTTTTTCAGTGATCACTTAAGCAACAATCAACAACCCCACTACTGACAATCCTATTATGGTCAGATACCAATATCAGATCAATAATAGATTGAGACATTGGAGTAATTCTAGTCGGCTCCTTAATCAGTTGCTTCAATGAAAAAAAATCTGAAAAACCTTTAAAATGTTTGTATATCGAAGAGTCTTGTTTTAACATGTCCGTATTTAAGTCTCCACATAATATAACCTCAGATCCCTGTAGTTTTGAGCAGTTATTTAACACGTCTTCCAACACGTCATAGAAATCACTTTGGTCGGGAGGTCTATACACATGACCAATTAAAATAGGTTTGCATTTTGGGAACAATATATCCATCCACACAGCTTCAATAAGAGCATTGTCCAAGTCCTTTCTTATATTGAATGCCAACTCCGTGTTTACATATACACATACGCCTCCGCCATTACGGTTCCTATCTCTTCTTATCAAACTATAGTTTGTAATTTCGATTTCAGAATCCATGATAGAAGAATCCAGCCATGTTTCACTACATCCAAATACTGATGGTTTAAGATCAGAGCATAATAATCTTATCTGTGTAATTTTCGGTAGTAAACTCCTTACATTTAGATGTACGATAAACAAACCCTTTGGAGCTTTCGTGAAGTCTGTATTACTAACGCTATCCCCCTGACACGGGCTTACCGGTACCTCCTGGATATGCTCAACCGACACTGGCTCCTGCTCCCGGTACTCTACGGAAGCGGCGCCAGGGATTAGGGCAGGAGAAACCGGCCCATGTCCCACGCGCGTTATACAGATGTCGTCGGATGTTGATATAGACAGCAATCGTCCTCGCCCCACATAAGTTAAACAGTCTATGACGACACTCCTTACCGACTCAGCCTTCCTCCGAACCGGGCAATCAGCTCCCAATGTCGGGACACATCCCAGCTGCCCGTGCTCCCCATGGGCCGCCCGACCAGCACCCAATGTTTCACCGGCCTCTTCCACACCACGACCGCCGTGCAAACCGAGCTGCAACACCCCTCCTGTATCTCCATATGAGGGGGTAAACCGATCCCAATGTTCCGCAATGTAGCTCCACTCACTTGCAGTCATTGCCTTTTGAACATTCGCGCCAAACGGCGCGTCAAACTCCGCCGTCGCAATGCGATCTGTTTGTTGTTGGCTCACCACAGCAGTCGGTCCCGGGCATTGATGGATATCACCCGATAAGAGTAAACACAAGGCTATAATTGTCCCTTCACGACTTCGGCCCTTGTTGAGAAATGGTTAGGAAGGCAGGACCAAGGGAACTCAAGGCTCAGTTGGAATGGGACACAGAAGCGGAAAAAGCATTCATTGACGTGAAGAGCAGTTTATCCATGGCAGCAGATTTAGCTAAACCAGATTATGATAAGCAATTTTTCTTAGATGTTTCACAGGGTAAGACTACAGTTAACGGAGTGTTGTTCCAAAAAGATCAGGGAAACAGGAGAGTTCTATTTTTGGAGGGAATTACGGTGTTTTCAGATGGATGTTGTTTCAGAGACTCAAGTGGAGCCCTGAAATTAGGAATAGGAGTTGCAGCACTGGAAGAGGAAGAGATTGAAACACTGATAGCAGAACCCTTACAGGGCCACCAGTCAGCTCAGAGAGCAGAGATAGTGGCAATGACTAAAGCTCTGGAGCTTTAGTCATTCCGCGTATGCAGTGGGGGCAGTAGTAACAGAATTACCCAAGTGGAAGAGATGTGGATTTATGGCAGCTAACAACAAGCCTATTAAACATCAGGAAGATATCATAGCTTTAGCAGCAGCTTTTCTGAAACCGAAAACAGTGGCAATACTATAGTGCAAGGGTCATGATAACAGTGATTCGGACGTAGCACGGGGTAACAGGATAGCGGACATGGCAGCAAAGAAAGGTGCAGGGTAATGCAGATGGTATTGCAGGATGCAGCACAAGAATGTACCACTAACATTTTACCTGACCCAGACATAGCAGAAGAAGACAAAACATCACCTGAAGAAAAATCTATGTGGCTTCAGAAAGGAGCCGTACATACGAAAACTGGCTGGGTGGGACCTGACGGTAGACATGAAATTCCTTCTCACTCAAGCACACACCCCCTCACATGTTGGAATCAAACAAACCGTTTCCAATCTTAACCAGTGGTGGCATCAATACCTAGCTGCTACAGTTAAAGAATTTATTGTTAACTGCAGGGTATGCTCCATACACAATATACGTGCTGGAGTGAAATGTGCCCCAGGAGTCTTCCCTCCACGGAGGAAGTTGTTATCAATTACACAGACATGGGGGAGAGAGTGGAAGGTAAACGTTAGCTGTTGGTTTTCGTTAATGCGTTTTCAAGTTCGCCAGAGGCTTGGCCCACTGGGAAGGAAGATTCAATTTCAGTAATTAGGTGTCTCATTAATCAGTATATCCTACGTCATGGTTTTCCACGGATAATTCGCTCTGATAATGGTAATCACTTTAAGAATGCAGATTTGCATAAGGTTGAGAGTGCACTTGGCTTGCGATTCCGTTTCGGTACGGTATATCATCCTCAATCACAGGTCAAAGTTGAACACATGAATCTTACCCTAAAAACGAAATCTGTACTCAGATGAAAGTGACTTGGGTAACAGCGTTGCCCCTGGCACTCTTGTCTGTACGATCATCGATTAACCGCATGACCTAATTTACACCGTTTGAACTTCTGACGGGTCGTTCATTTCCTGGTCCGTTCAACCCAGTGCACCCTGAACCCATAAACGATCTTGATCACAGAACATACTTCACCAAACTGAATGCTCTTGTTTTTTCAAACAGAAAACCATCTATCCTGCACATCCAGACACGGAAATTACTCCAATGGCAGATTGGGTGCTCCTAAGGGTGTTTAAGCGAAAGTTGAACGAACCTCGTTGGATAGGACCATACAGAGTGACCGAGCGCAAAACACATGTAAGAGTAGCTGGTAAAGGTGACACTTGGTTCCATTGGTCTTGTTGTTCCACCACACATCCACCAGAAGGTCATTGGATACGGTAAGATTGGACCTGCAGGAACTGCAGGACCAAAAGGGGGAATCCAACACAAGGGAACAACAACAGGTTGACATTTCTCAACAGAACACATTGCAGCTCATTGCATTAGCAAAGACTGTGCATTCGGGAAAGGAATAGCATTGGAATTCAGGGAAAGGTACAGAGTACACAAAGTAGTTCAGCAACAGAAAGCAGTGGGACAGTGCGTGGTAACACAGGTAGGACAAAGAACAATTTTTCACTTGATAACAAAAGAAAAAGCAGGGCTAATGAGTGGAAAAAAGAGGAGATTGTAATATATTTTTACTATATTTTATGATTCTTTTTAAATTTACAAATCTTTTACATATATCTTTACAAATATTTTACAATTCTTTTACATATATTTTGAATATATTTTACAATTATTTTACAAATATTTTTCAATTCTTTAATTCTTTAATTATTGTACATATTTTTGCCTATATTTTACAAATATTTTACAAATATTTTTACTCTATTTTACAATTCTTTTACCATATTTTTAGAATATTTTACAGTTCCTTTTCTTTTATTTGACAGTTTTTTCCATATATTTTTGGAAGATTTGACAGTAAATTTTTCTTTTACTTGACTTGAATTTTTAAGGGATATTTACTATATTTTTAACTTTATTTTACAGTACTTTTATCATATATTTTTACTATATTTTCACGGTTCTTTTATGACATTTAAAGCTTTTACCGATCTTGTTAGAATATTTTCAAGCCGAGATAAGATTTACATATATACATATACATATATATATATATATACATACACATATATATATAAAATAGGAATGTTAATGGTGACGGCCATCATAGGGATAAACAAGCAGGATGTTGTCCATAGAAATAGATCCAGGAACTAAGCAGACAATCTATTTTAAATTAATTCGAAATATTTTGGAAACCAGTATAATGATTTACATTTTTTTTATGTTCTCTCGTGTTTAAGAACCACTGCTATAAAGCAATTACGATATGTAGATCATTAGTCATAAATACTATGTTGCAAGTTCATGTACTGCACAGCAATGAAATAAAGCAAAAGTGCAAGGACATTTAATGAGCTTGGCTGTGGATGCTTTGGAAGTTTTTTAATTAAACTGTTGATCAAAGATTGGATGATAATCACAATGAAGACAACCTCCAGAACAGTAAGCAATGTTTGTGTTGTTTTTGATTGCAAGTATTTTAAGGGTTCCCAAGGGTTAATTTAGCTTTTTACATGTGTCAATGTGGTTATTTAGAAGAGCACTGGGTTTTGATCATCAACTATTTAACTTTTGATGAACTTCTTTTATTGATAGTTATTGTATTGAAATTTTGATGATTATTTTAGTGTTGAAAGTGTAATAAAATGACAATAAAGTAAAAAAAAAGTATTTTGATATACTGAACCTCTACAGGTTTTTTTCATTTGATTTTTCATATTGCACCTCCTTCATGTTTTGTGATGTTATAGATGAATGAACAGTTAGATATATATATATTCATGCTGATATTTACCAAACCGAATTTGTGTTGAGTTTCCAATTATCAATTTTAATAAAATATGTTAATTAAATAATATATAAGGTAAATTACAATAAAGCATAAAAAGTATGATTATACACACATAATGAGGGACCAGATCAGTACCAAGGGGCAACCTTCCGATCTCTCTGATGAAGCCAATACAGAAGTGATTTGACCTGGATAACCTTAAGACCTGGATGTCCACATACGTGGACATTCAATTTTTTTGTTGTTTGCGCCATAATACTTAATTTTGTGTAACTGGGACCCGTTGTACACAAATGTGGATAATTACACTGATTCATGTTCAAAGAAAAAATATTTGGTTATTATATTTATTTGTTATTCCGAATCCTAACCCCAAAATAGCTGGAAGAAATCTAAAAAAAGACAAACTAAAGCTTGGGTCTTAGGAGGTTAAACTGCAATTCATTGACTGCCCGCAAGAGGCTGCCTCCATAAGGGAGTCAATAGGCTTTATGCCCTGCTGCACTACTTCCTAAACTTCAGCCAGCTCCTTGTTTCCTGTCTGCCATTATTGGACAAACTGATTAATCCAGGTGTTCCTGACCTCAGTAGTCACAAACAAATTGATTAATCCATGTGTGCCTGACCTCAGTAGTCACAACAATAATAATCAGACACACCTGGATTAATCGGTTTGTCCAATAATGGCAGACAGGAAACAAGGAGCTGGCTGAAGTTCAGGAAGTAGTGCAGCTGGGCATAAAGCCTATTCCCATAGATCCCCATGTTAAAATGCCCATCTTTAGAGCAAAATAAAGATATGTTTACAGCCTGGTACAGAAATTGTTTTTGGTCTGTATAGCTAATTTTGCCCTTCATGACAACTGTGAGAGGGGTAAATTGTTTTGTAACTCATCTGTTTAAATTATATTACGCCTTAAGTTGAGTGACGGTTGAACAGCCACTGCTGTCACTAGAGTTGAGCTAGGCGGGTGTGGTTTCAACAACCAGAAACCTCGGCTTCACACACGTCCCGCCTCTTTACCCCATTTTTGGATATACACGAGTGATGCGCGGTGACGGGGCGCCAAATTATGTCATGCGGAGTATACCTTGGCCATTATGGTAAATTATTCCTTTATAGACTGACAGCAGCCTGTGAATATACACTAAGGCAGTGGTTCTCAACTCCAGTCCTCGGGCCCACTTCCCAGAATGTTTTAGATGTCTCCTTATATGAAACACCTGATTCCACTCATAAGGCTCCTTCCAGACAGAGCCATAGAAGGAGAGAGTTACGTCAAGTCCGTTCACTCCAATGGAACATTTTTTTTTTTACAGCAATGGCGGACCACGGAGTCTCTCCAGAGTTCCCGGAAGTCACAGTCAGCTCCATAGAGTTGCATTAGAAAGATTGAATGTGTTGAACTTAATACAAGTTTTAAGACTTAATACGCTTGACAAATAAGATTGTATGTTAGCAATACATGTGAATCGAATGACTTTATGCATAAGTGTGTTTGTAGTGCATTATTTCTCATTTAATTAGTACATTTAGGGGGTGTTAGTAGAAAACGGGTCAGGCTATGACAAGCTGTGGATAACTTTAGCAACACACAACAAACCACGAACAGCCTTTTATTGGTAAATTTAGTTTTCTTAATGCAGATTCATCCATTATTGTAAATATTGTGTAATTAGAGAGGCTATTAAATAAAGTGATGGTGGTATAAAGTGCATATTTATGCATCAAACGTATGGGTGGAGTGTTTTTGACACTGTGGTTTTGCTGGTTAATAAATTAAATAAAAAAATTAATTTATTAATAACTTGTCAAATCTATACCAACATAGTTAAGAGATTAGTAATCATTTGATGTTATTACCCATCAGATGTTTATATTAAAAACAAAAAGAAAACTAAACTAAGCCAGAAATATTATTATAATTTATAATAAATTAAACAAAGTGCTTTGTAAGTCTTTTTTAATGTTGTGCTTTTGAATATTTATAAATTAAACCAGTATGAGTTACATTCACAGCACATTCACTTTGTACATTATAAACAAGCATAACATTATAAACTTACATTAGTACAGCGTGATGCATTTTAAAGTGGCTAAAGGCAGCGTAAAACATGTTAACAAGCCACATACCAGCAGATGACCATACAAATGTTCCTATATTGGTGGATTTAATTTGTCAAAAAACATTGCTTATATAACTACATAACAATACTACTTTCACATTTTGATGTGATATATAAATATTGTAAAAAAAAAAATGCGTTTCTTGACTATAAATTAAAGGAGACATATCATGCTAAATCCACTTTCTTAGCTCTTAAATGCATTTTGTTGTATATTTGTAGTGTTTAGAAGTACATAAAAGTTTAAATTAGTCTCTTCAGGTGCTTTGTTGATATCTTTATATTCTGTTTTGGTCATATTTTCCAACCTGTTCTGATTTTTCAATTATCTATTACGTTTTTTGAACAATTACGTCACAGTATTTGCAGCGGAACTGCCAAATAAGGACATCGACTCCCTGCCCAACACTACGAGCAATCCGCCATTTTCAATTTCTCACTGCGATATTGTAGTCCAAGCTCAAGGATGCATAAGTTACGAGAGAGTAAATCAAAATGTTCGGTTGTTGAACCTGTGCCTGATTGAGTTTTATTTTTCACGGAAATGTCATTTTTTTGTGTAAGCGAAGCACTTCAAGGATAACTATTTCACCAACCTCCACCAGTATAAAGTAGGATTTGCCGATAGACTTCGTCTGATTGAGGGGTCAATTACTTATATCTTTTGAGACGACGAGCAGAGCACTTCGGTAAGCTGTAAATAACTTTAAAAACAGTAAAGTACATGGTGGTCATGGTTTAGCAGTGCTGTTTCTCAATCCGAAGGCTGCAGCCTGCATGTCGCATGTCGTCCTCAACCCGGGATTAAGTTAAAGCATATTTCAACAACTTACAATTAACTAAGAATAATAGTCAACTTTATAATTGTTAATATACAGCATTAACACACCATTGCGATACCTCCACATGAAGACGTTTGTTCTGCAGGTTCGTCGTATTCATTTTCATCTCGCTCCATTTCCGACTCTGGCGCGAACATATAAGGCTGGATGGACAAGTCTTCCGTTGTTGACATTTTGTGAATAACGAGTGAATAAAAAGTTTCTGTGCCGCTAGATAATCGTATCTCTGCTATAAAACTACAAAAATGGCCGAACGGGGTGGAGTTTAACCGAGTGTCACCTCTGCAACCTGGAGAGGGGGCAGGGTATGACGTGCATTTAAAAAGACAGCACCAAAACGAGTTGCTCTCAGATGCGCATCAGAAAAGGGGTAGAAAGGGGGCCTGTGGGGCTATAATAATGAGGAATTCAGACCCAAGCATTGCAGTTTCGCTTTATATAGACCACAAATAGATGATTTATATGTATAAAGGACAGATTTAAAAGCATGATATGTCTGCTTTAAGAAAAACCACAGCGCTTTGCCTCTAACTCAATGTATTTCAATGGCTCACTATGGGCTTCTAGGAACTAACTGAAGTCTCCGTGAATCACGTGACTTCCGGTGGCACAACTCTGTTTATCTATGGCTCTGCTTCCAGAATGTTTGAAACTTTTCTTTAATTAACACACAAGCTGATGAACTGAATCAGGTGTTTTATATATGGAGACATCTAAAATGTTCTGGGAGGGGTGGCCCAAGGACTGGAGTTGAGAAGCACTGCACTAAGGTGTTACTGAAGCAAATACATGTGAAGCTGAGTGTGTTTCTCACCGTCTCAAAATGGCTACGCAGGTGTTCTAGGCGAGTAAAACGCTTGCTGCAGGCCTGGCAGGGGTACGGACGCTCACCTGTGTGACAGCGGAGGTGTCGCTTCAAATCTGCCTTCCTTTTTACTGTGTGCGTGCAGAAAGGACATTTATAACGCATAGAGGGAGTGGAATCTGAAAAAAAAAAACATTAAGCCTAAGGTCAGTCAGATTGTTCATTCCATACATTGCCACATCAAAGAACCATTCAAAAGGGATATTTAGAACCCAAAAGAACAAAACCTTTTCAATGTAACAATATTCATTCACTATATGCAACTATATTTCAATGTAAATATATTTCATTCAAAACTTCAGAAACATTCCAATTTTGTCTGGTAATTTAAAGCTTGCTTTTGGATTTATGTCACATTAAAATTACATGCACTCCGACATCCCTAATATGAGGCACTAAAGCCAGGCTGTAATAAAGATTACTATAATTCTATGCTTACGGGGCTCAACCATAAAGGTGGTCTGGGGATAATAGTATCATTTGCATTATTGGGCAAGTAAAGTGTTCTCTGACCCTTTAGGTTCCTTGATCATAATGTGTTTCCAGGCCGTGCAAACTAAAAATGTATTCGCTTTAAATAAATGAAATCCTTATTCTTGAGTCCTAAAATCAACCTAGTTTTTGTCACAGTTAGATAAAAAGTTTACAATCATTTAAAGGGGCGGTGAATTTGTCGATTTTATTATTTTATACTGTTGCCTGAAGTCTACTTATAATGTCCGCATGGTTTTTACATTCAAAAACATCAAAAACAATAAGTAATAGGCTATTTTGTAACATGGATTAGTGGCTCTCTGGAGAAATGCTTCGTTTGAAGGGGCGGGCCGCATTGAAGACCTGGACGTAAACACCCACTGCTATGATTGGACGGCTTCATTCCCCGTCATTACATGTGGGCAAATGTTTTAAAAACATTAATGTGATAAAAATAGCAGCCGAACACAAATGTTCGAGCCACAAAAGATTCTGGGTGCTAAATATGATACACATAAATGACAATACGTATATTAAGTAGAAACAAAACTCGACGTGACTAAATTACCGTATACAACACAGTAAGCGCGCATCAGAATCTAAACTGCGGCTAATAAATCCTTATCAATAACTTTGTATATTTCGATTGTGCTTGTGAAGTTGCTTTTACATTCACGTAATGTTAAATACCACAGTTATATGATAAAAAATAAGCTTTGTTGAGTGTTTGACCTTTCAAACGTAACTCGCCTAAATACCGTATACAACACAGTAAACGGGCATCAGAATCTAAACTGCGGCTGATAAATCCTTCCTTATAACTATTTTTGTATATTTCTACCTTTAAATTACAGTCGTATTGTTAAGTGTTGTATCTTTATTAATCGTTTAATGTTTTTAGTAAATTAAAACAGTCAAACAAACGTGTTTAGACACGGATGTTACAACAGGACATATCAAGCGATCTCTTCTAACAAAGCAATAGTGAAATGCATTAACTTAAATAAAGTAAAATGTCTTACTGTGTATAATGCTGTGTCATTGTTGTCAGATCCAATATAAGTGGTGCTTTTAATCACAGTCTCTCTGCAAATCCAGCATCGACTTCTTTACAAATGAATCCGTGTACACAAAGTTAACAAACACTCCCCACACGAGCTGGAACTTCTTAAAAAGCAAACTTTTTCCACGCATTTAATGTTATGTTCCAACTTCCAAGCCTCCGAATTAAAGTATTTAGCTTCTGTGTTGTTCCCACGCGGTTCTTCCACAACCGAAAATGCGTTTCCAGTCTATCATAACAGATCACCGCGTCAAAATAAAAGTCTCTCAGAAAAAATGTATTTAAAAGTCATTTTGGTTACATTTGTCAATCTTTAAAGACATATTTACTTGTTGAGACACACGTGTGTCACGCGAAGCTGTGGGCGGGGCTACAAAAGTGGTGCTTGTATTTGGCTATGGGGCGGTGCTTCAATTCTACTTTGACGTCATAGATTTCCGAATTCCACACTGGCTTGTTTTACTGGCTTGGTGCCAAAAACTGTTATATTTCAGTAGCACGGACGTTTTCAGTTCTGAAACTTGCAGGATGTTCATTTAAGTATGATGACCTCTTATCAGGGCCGGCGCTAGCTATAGGCAGAGTAGGCAAATGCCTAGGGCCTCAAGCTTGGAGGAGGGCCTCCATAACTGCTAAATCCATGTGCGCTAGTCCGACAATTATTACTGACAGTATTAAGTAAAGTTTTAAGGTGAGTTCGACTTTATGCAGAGCCGCCGCTGCAAGAACCGCAGGCTGATGACATCAAAGTAACGCAAGAACGATTGATAAGCAGACCCCTCTATATGATTTCTCGATTTGCTCTCGCAGGGCTTTGATATCATTTACATGTTGGTTCTTGCAGTGCCTCATGAAGTTAAAGAAGCCTAGATGAACAGCATTCAAATCTCTGCAGCTGACCGACTTTGAGTTACGCTGAAAGCGGCTATCACATCCTTTGATTCCTGCTTAGCAAAAGCGGCATGCAAAGACCGTTCAGTGTATGATGCAGGTATTTTGAAATAAAAATTAGCTTTGTTCTGTGTGTCAACGTCATTTCAGGATAGATCAAACTTGAGAGCTGTTGACTCTGTTTAGACACTTTGAATGCATGTGCACGATGAATTCTTACAGGGTAGAAAAAAAAACACTTTCTCAGATTATTCTGAAAATTAAAGGGGTGTGGCCCTCCAAAAATCTAGAACCGGCCCTGCCTCTTATATAACAAATTATCAAGTTAAAATTGAGTATTTGATTCACCGCTCCTTTAACTACTACTGTATACCTATTTAATCTGAGCAGTTAAACTCTCACCTTTATTAAACACACCAACTACCCCAACAATTGATGGAAGGTTGGCATACAGCTCATCTGCCTTCTGAGTGCAGTGTGATACCACCCCCTCTAGGTCAATGAGCGATGTGTCTTCTGTTACAAAGCGACTGGTCGCAGTTCTTTTCCTGCTTCCTCTTCTTCTGTGTTCAGACAGCACAGAGCTAAACTGTTCCTCCTCTATCTGTGACTCTAGACTGGGCTGTGGTGGAGAGTTCTGTTGAAGCCCTGATGGCTGTGGACTGGAGACTATGGCTCCTCTGATATCCTCTGTTGTGTGGTCCTCCTCTTGGTTCTCCCAGCTTCTGGTCTGTGGCCTTGTGCTTACATCACACATAGTGGATGGCTCGATGACATTCTCGTGTCTGTCTTGAGGTGGACTGCCCTCCGACAGACACAAGTACTGACTTTCGTCATCGTCTTTCGCGCTGATTTCGAGAAAAGATTTAATAAAGGTTTTGCAGTAGAAAATTACATCATTCATCTGCAGGTAGCTGGCTGCTGACATCACCTCTATTACATTGGAACTGTTGAGCTCCAGTTGACCAGAATAAATAAAGTCCAAGATAATCGAAAAAATTGCAGAGCTGAAGACATCAAAAGAAGCACTTACTGAGTTCTGAGTGACTTTAGCTTCCTGAGATAACAGCATCCGGAAGTATCCGCTGCTGCCCCACAGAACATTACGATGTGCTCTAAAAATTTGTCCCTCCACCAGTATGCTGCAGTCACAAAACAATTCCTGTTGCCTCTGCTGGTCTAGTTGTTTCAGCAAGCAACTCTGGTGATTGGCTGCAATTTCTGCACGAGTCCGTTTGTAAATAGGTCTGAAAAAATAGGGGACAACTTACACCAAGGACAAAACATTTCACTACTATTACTTTTAATGTATGATTCTCATTCAGTTTGTTTTAGGCTTGTCATTTTGTTGTGTGTGTGCGTGTGAGAGAGACGTAAGCCAACAAGCTCCGCCCACAGCTATGTTACTGGACAAAACATCTATCAATCACGTACATTCGCCGTAGAAGGGCCAACACCCGACTTTGCGCATCGGGTAACGTGGAGAGAAATACAGAGAGGGGATAAAGATACACAGAGAAGGAAAGCGGGGTTTAATACTTGATAACTACAAAATATAAAAAATAAGCATAATAATGAAAACCTTGCTGTTCCATCAATCTCTCCATCATTTGTCTCTCCCGCAGCACGAAAACACAAATACAAAAACTGGGTTATAGTCACATATAAATAAAAAACAAATAACGATTAAACTCTTCGCGCCTTTTAATGTACACCCACTGAAGACTCATGTATGTCAGATACACCCGCCTTTCACTTAAAAATCATTTAAACGTCAATTACACGTAGCTTTTCTTAAACTATGAAGTAAACCTGTCGAATACAGTAATTTAGACATTAGGGTGTCGTCCGTGAAGAGCCGCCCATCAAGCCGTGCTCAGCTTGACCCTCCAGACTGGATTTTTAACGCAAAACACCCGGCTATGCAAACGCCCCCAAACAGTCTTAGTTGCGGATCACCTGAGCTCAGACGACACGTAGCCTACCCAGGTCGGCTTTGAGCATAACGTTAGGTCCCTGTCGCCCACCCTCTGTACCCGGGCACCGTTCCCATCTCTAAAACAATACTTACGGATGCCCTGCTTCACCAGCACTCCGGTAGAGTCTACATGTCCCACTTTCACAAACCATCTCCATTTCTCAGTCTGTATACTTTGGGTGTTTTCTCCAGCTTTTGTTTTCAGGGCGCACGGCTTTCACTTCCTGCTTTGCCCGAAAGACCGAAACCCGTTTGTGCTGGAAAAACGTTTTGCTGACGTGGGAGTCCGGAACGCCCGGGACCGGAGAACTGCTTGAAGCGCACACACTCCCGTACAGCCAAACCAGCGCGTTCCCGTTCAACGGTTTCCAGGCTGTTTAAATTAGAACATTTCTTGTTTTATCATCATTTTCATGATCTATGTTTTTAAGCCCTTGTAGTTGACTCGCCCGTATATGACAGGAAACAGTGCCATTGACATGACAGGATGCGATGTTCATTATAGGCAAAGTTATCCTAAAATACTTTGTATTTCAATATTCATTTAATCGGAATAAAGTTAAAATAATTGAT
>JAIFKI010000023.1:9288638-9474690 GCA_025389145.1 Misgurnus mizolepis
TTGTAATCACACCTAGGGCTGGGATGGTTGTAATTACCACCGCACCACTGCAGTGGTGGAGTGCAACTGGCGGTCGGGAAGTGCGCCTGCAGTGGTGTGCACCTCACAAATTATGAAAAATATAAAGTACAATCTCACCCAGTGAGATGTCTTCAGGTTCGTGTTAACGCAAACAGCCAGCAGACGCGGATTTAATGCGCTATTTGCAGGGGAAGGCAACTGATATCAGTGATAACCCTCTGGCTTGGGGGCGGAACAATGAGGAAAGATATTGGCCGTTTCTCAATCCGAAGACTGTAGCCTCCAGAGGTTGAATTTGCAAGCTGCATACGTTATCAAGACTTATAACATTAACAATTATAAAGTTGACTAATATTCTTTGTTAATCATACATTGTTGTAACATGCTTATGACTTGCAAATGTCTGAAAATAATAAACCAGGCTTGATGACATATACAGCCACGACCTCCGGAGGGTGCAGCCTTTGAGAAACGTCTGTTCTCTCTTGGTCACGAAAAAGTATCAATCTGCGCTACCAGTACACCATCAAAATGCGTTCTCCGCGCGGCTAGAAACATTATAAACCCCAAAAGGTTTCTCACTTGTTGTTTCATCAGTGGAAGTGCTACAATAAACATGCAGATATGCGTCGATCCCCTGTGTGCTCCGGGGCATGGCTCGAGCAGCCACCGAAATTGCCAAGCACATATGCACAGTTGCTTCACGTGACTCACATGATTTAAAGTTACACATAGACTGCACTATTCAAAGGTCAAACTCAACACATTTTACCACTCTATCTCTTCTAAATGTAACACATGTGAAATGGCAAAAGGTTCATTGGGATATCTTTTGGTTGTGTCCAAAGCTCTATGAGTTCTGGAGTGAAATTTTCAGATTTTACTCAAATGCATATTCCTGTGACTTGTCCTCTGACCCAACAGTTGCTGTTTTTGGCTGGTCTAATTTTCTCCATGGCTTAGGCATTCAAATTAAAAAAGCTGTTCAATATGGTATGGTAGTGACTAAAAAAATTATTCTTTGCCTGTGGAAAAAGGCATCAAAACCTCTTTTTAAATCTTGGCTATCTGAACTTTCTACCACGCTACACCTAGAGAAAATCAGATACAACTACTCTGATAACATTGCTGGTTTTGAGGCCATTTGGGAACCTTTTTTTAAAGGGACACTTCACCCATTTGCATTAAGCTTTGTATAGTTAGAACCCCAGTCATGTTTCTGAATGGTCATGCATCTTTTCCTCAGTTGCCACTGAGACGGGAGAAATACAGATTTCAGTGTTGCACTTCCTTCTTTCAATGATGTAAAAATCATCATTTTGCATCATTGAAAGAAGGAAGTCCAATATCTTTGTTGAGGGGGTGAGACTACAAACGCCCCTTTTCTCGGTCAAATAGGCACCAAATTCAAAATGTATGTTACATTTCGACTACAAATATGACACATTTTTAATAAAGATTAATGTTTCCACAGGTGAAATGCTCCTTTAAACAATTATCAAACACCAATAGCTGAAAGTCAGATTTTTTTATTACTTTAACTATTTAACTATTTAATCTATTTAACTATGACACCTGCTGACTTGCAAATAGATGTACCATAGTGTAAAAAGTAGGGATGTCCCGATCCGATAACGTGATCGGAAATCGGCCCCGATCACGTGGTTTCAGACTCGATCGGAATCGGATGTTACCTCCCGATCAGGACTCGGATACATATGCAGGGTTTAAAATCCATTAAGTTCTCGCTCTGCTCCGCGCCAGTGTACGCGCTGCGCTGGTGTGTGTGAACTGAAGAGAATAGGCTTGTTCGACTTCATCCGGCTGCCGGTTCTTGTGGTGCTGCATGACGTCAAAGTTCCGCGAGAACGATTTAAAAGCAAACTCCTCCGTATGATTTTGCGAATCACTCTCGCGGTAGTTTGACGTCTGTCGATTGTTGCGGCGCCGCATGAAGTTGAACAAGCCTATTGACGTGCTTTCATTCATAGGCTTCACACTCGTGCGTGCAAGGAACCCACGACAAAACCGCGTTTTTACCGCTCATTTAAACGACGTGTTGATTGTTATTGTCAACATGTGCTTAGACGCAGTTCCGCGTCTCACTCAGAACCTCAAGAACGCGCATTCGCGCAGGATCATTTGACATTACTGTAGAGATGAGAGAGAGAGAGAGAAAGAGAGGTAAGAATGGTGCCCATGTCGAAAAAACTTAATAGAAGTCTAGAAACAAAGTATTAAAGTATGTCACTCATCTCATTACAAAATGTTAACTAGATAACAGGATACAACTGATTGTATAGTTTAATAAAATAATGTATTTTGATTATACAAATGAATCACGACCTAACTATAGGTATTTTATAACTTACTGTTGACCAGCTTAGGGAATCTCTATGGCTAATTTATAAGATATATTGCTGAATCAGTATGTTGTTTTTCTTGTTAATTGAGTCTTTTTGGGTAGCCTATCTTATGCATAGAATGAGTCAAGGAGGTTAAGTCTTATAACTTCATTCAAAGTTTGATCAATTGTGCATAATGACAAGTGCACCAAATGCATATAGGGTGTCAGACTCATAGATTTGCATTATTTAAAGTTCAGGTTTTAAAGTTTGGGTCAACATGTGGCACAGCTTTAAAACTGAAACTTATAAAATCCCATCAGAGATACAAAATGTCATTGAAACACACCCAGTGGCTTTGCTGTCATCAGGATTAAACATGTTACCCCTCGAACCCTCCCTCCCTCCCAACAGAGCCTCCCCACAAAACAAACCCCAATTTAACCCCTGAACATATACACTATATATTCATTATTTTTTAACACATCTGTAGTTATGCGCTGGCACAGAGTTAGACTCTTTTGACTCCACACAGAAACAGCAATGCGTGCGGCATGACATAAGGAACATCCTGGACTTGTTCTGTTTTTTCGCTCTTCTTTATTCTTTTTTTTTATGTATTATAGAAGTATCGGATCGGGACTCGGTATCGGCAGATACTCAAAATCAAATGACTCTGACTCAGACTCGAGGGCAAAAAAACCTGATCGGGACATCCCTAGTAAAAAGGGTATGGATTATGTATGGAGTATGAAGTAAATTATGTATCTTAACAATTGTAATTTTTGCTCTGTTTTTGTATTTTTATTATTGTCTGTTTGTATGGTTTTATGTTGTTATAATGCAAAAAAATACATGGATTCTGCATGCATAAACATGATCCATGCACAAGGACAATTCATGCAATGCTATATTTATAGTACAGAAAAACTTCTTACCTCAAGCAGATTGATGGTTCCTGTGAGATTGACTCTGTAGTATCGTAAAGGCTGTTCTACCGATTCACCCACAGCTTTCAGTCCAGCAAAGTGCATTGCTGCATAAAAGGAGTGCTGAAAACACAGAGGGCAGAGCCGAGACAATTACCTCCTTAAATCATTAGAGGTCACTGTTACACAAAATGTGTCAAGTACTATTTACAAATAAGTGATGATCAAATGTTTGATGTAAAGAAACAGAACTGGGGCCCGTTTCAGAAAGGTGGTTAAGTATAAACTCTTAGTATGTTAACCCTGAAATAAGGGAAACTCTGAGTTTACTGTTTCAAAATGAGGGGTAGGTTAAACCTGAGACAGCGGGGTAAGTCAAGCCTGTTTCAGAAGGAGAGGTAATTTATACTCAGAGTCTGTTTCCGGAGTAACTTACTCTCTGAACCTAACCTGGTCGGGAGCAGGTTTTATCCTGTAAACTCAGAGTTTATGGCAGTCTCCTCCCCATTTTTAAAGGAGTAGCGGTGTTTAATCTTGTTAGTTGCTTTAGTTCATTCATTCATTGCGCACATTTTTATTACATACACTGTAAAATATATTTTTAGCTGTATTTAATTTAGAATCAAATTGCCAGTGCAAATCATTTGACCTTAGTGCTTTATATATTTTTTTAAATTACACTTAAATTTAAACAAAAAAATTAAACAGTATATTGAAATGACTATTAAAGCGAATTTGATATATTTAGGTGCAGAGACCGTCTAAGTGACAAAAATTTTAAGTGCTTTTACTGAGGATCCTGTAGATGATGATGCTGCATTTATTTGTAGGAAGTTAAATTTATTTTGCGAGAGGATTTTGAGACCCCGCGTAGATTTTTGTCATATCCATTTGCATTTATGTGAGCGGTATTATTTTTCTTTGCAGTCATTTTAGATATATAAATATCCTTACATGACTAATATCAGTCTTTGTGCGCTGTGGTTTGGGCAGACGTACCGTCGACGACATGAGTTCGAATACCGGCTTGGCGTATATTCTGTTTTATTCATGACAAACATTTGTAAGGTTTGTAGCCTTTTTATGCCCAAGTATTATGCCTAATTTCATTTTTAGCTGAGCTGCTGTCATCTTTTTGTCCATGGGATTGCATCTGCATGAAAATGGATATAATAACGTACAGTCCTATGTACTTCTGATATTTTAACCGTGATGAAAAATTACGCATTTACTAGAGTAGCAATTTCCAACAATTTTTTTTTCTATAAAATATATGCTCGTAGGTGCTGTACACTTGCAGCAACACTTTCAGTTTTAGTAGTAAGAAGGATTAAGACCTCTTTGTCACGTGCTGTTGCCATGGTAAATCGTAATATCTGAGATCCATTGATGATGGCTTTTCATAGTGGTTGTGCACGCGCTTAACTCAGAGTCAACCTACTCAGAGTCGATTGAACTAACTCAGATGAGCTGTTCTGTAACCGAAAACTCAGAGTTTCCTATCTCAGAGTAAGTCAACTCAGAGTTCAAGTTTAAACTCAGAGTTGGTTGAACCTCCTTATTGAAACGGGCCCCTGGTATTATAGAAATGCTTTGTTTAGAAAAGGCTGGTGAGTGATTATACTAAGCAAGTAATTGGAATTAACACGATTGTGTTTATATTTGAACCTTTTTGAATATTTTCTCCAGTCCAGGTTTATCCAGAAGATCCAGTTCATGGAACTCAATCTGAGTGTTAAGAAACTTCTCTATCCTCCGGAGACTCTCAGGAACATCACCCTCTCCTCAACAAAGCACAACAGCCACAATGAAAAGAACAGGCATTATTACATCCTCAATGATGTATTTGCATTCAGCAATCAGTTATTTTTATATTTACACATCATGTAAAACACAACCAAAATGTTGCCAATATTTATAGAAAAAATTACTTCAGGCACCGCAGACTCTTCATTGATTTGCTCAACAAATAAAAAAGGCATTCAATGGCCCACTGTGTGTGCGAGATATTTGTGAGGGTCCTTTGTTGTTAGGGGTGCTCCGATCAAATCAGGGGGGCAGGGTTTCATATTTTATTGAAGCTTCCCTGGACGCCGCCATTGCTTAGCGAACACCCATCTGCTGTTAGCATCCCATTGACTCCCATTCATTTTGGCGTCACTTTGACAGCGAATAACTTTACATCTGAGGCGTTTAAAGACTCCATTTGTCCATTAATTATTTCTAAAGAAACACGAAAATGTATAAAAGGCTCCATTACCATGTATCTTACGTTATGTCCCAGTAGAAGCAGTTTTTTGTAAAAATAGGCTAACGATTGCGTCATAACCTGCGACTTTCTGTCGTACAGTAGAGAAATTACCGTATGGACTGGGAGAGAAGCTCACAGGCAATCTTTTACTGACTATGAGGCAATCGGGTGGACGTGAAGGCATAAAGTCAAGGGAGATTATTAATCAGAATACTAACCAAAATGTGCTCCTGTTCACGCTCGCCATCTGCAAGATTCAGTAGGTGATTCAGATTTCCCGTGGCACGGCGATTAGAAGACTTACAATTGTCAGACAGGTTGCTCACGTGACATCCACGTCATTGAGCTCAGTTTGAGTCTGCGCAGTACGCTCGACACCCAGGAAGTGCGTGCTTCTAATTGACTTCACTTGTCTCTGTTGAATCCAATGGGGTCGCTGTGTCCATTTCTTTTACTGTCTATGGATCAAATGCCGATATCCACTAAAAATACGTGGCCGATCACTATTCTGAATCGGACAGCCGATCTTATTTACAGCTATTTCATGTACTAGGGGTTTTGATCAGTAAGTCCTTATCGATCTGAAATCGCTGTTAGTTTGAATCGTTTATAACATGCATTTGAAAAAGCAACACTTATCAAACATAATTTTTATACATATTATTTATTATCATGAAAATACCTGAAAATGTTTAAAGAACAGCAATATAAATATATCCTTAAGCTATTTCCTGGAGCTGCGTGTCATCATAGCTGTTTGTGTCACGACGCGGGAGTGGAGTGAGGACACAAACGCAGAGTTCGGACAAATAAATAACATTTAATAATAAAACTGGAACAAAACACGAGGAGTACAGGTAAGCAAACACAGGGACATCCAAAATGTGACACGGGGAACAGACAGGGTAGTAATGACAATGATCCGGCAATGAGTGTGACACAAACACTGGTATAAATACACAAAGACTAATGACACACAGGTGGAATGAATGATGTGATAATTAACAAGTGTCCAGGTGATGACAATATAGAACAGACACAAAACATTGCTGAGTCCCAATTCGCATACTATCCGTCCTAAATAGTATTCGAAACTAGAATTAGTACGTCCCAAATCGTAGTATGTTAAAATGAGTATCCCAAAGATACCCGGATGGTCTACTATTTCCGGTTAGAATTCGAAGTGCAGATCAATGCACACTCTAACGGCTAATATTGCCCACAACCCATTGTGTGCGGGAGGGAGGAGCTTAACCACACTGACCCTCTTGCTTATTTGTAGCTGTAGAAATGTTAACTTTATTAGTCCAGCGAAAGAAACATGGTTCCTACACTTTTAGTGTAGTAAAAGCATGGTTCATTTTCATCTGGGTATTTTTGAGTTATATGTAAGTATAAAATACGTTAATAAGTAGCTTTTGTTACACACATTGCACATGAACGTCAAAACCAGCCGCCTCACGACCTGCGTTTGGTTCTTATGACGCTCTGCTTCACTCCTCAACTTGGTAAAACACATTGTTAAATGTATTGTGAAAAAAAACGATGAGAAATAAAGATGGGAATAGTAAATAAAATTATATTTGACATAAGTTATAAGAATGAATGAAATATTGCTAACAGTCATGGTGTGCGTAACTAGGCAACCACGTTTTCGTTCACGTTGCATGACGTCATCGAAGTACGTCCCAGAACGTGCATACTCTTTTGCTACACACTCAAAAGTATGTACATTTTCCTCATAAAAAAGTACATACTTTTAGGTCGTAGTATAAGTAGGCGAATTGGGACTCAGCACATGACACGGATCACCGTGGCTGCGTCCGAAACCGCATACTGTATAGTTGGTACTGAATTAGATGAAGTACCTACTTACTTGGCGTTAAAACAGTAGGTACTGTATAGTATGAATCCGGGTAGTATGAATGAGATTCGGACGTACTACATCCGCCATGTTGCTACATCACGTGACATACGTGGTCGTCATGTCATTTCAGCGCGAAAACAGCTGCATGCCTCTTCTTCTTCGTTGGATAACTCCTCGTCCGGGGCATCATGGGATAGCGAAGCGTCCATCGTATGCACACTGCAAAATCTAACCGGAAGTAGTAGGTCATCCGGGTACTTTTCGCATACTGTTTTTTCGAATACAAACCCTGAGTCCCAATTCACATACTATCCGTCCTAAATAGTATTCGAAACTAGAATTAGTACGTCCCAAATCGTAGTATGTTGAAATGAGTATCCCAAAGATACCCGGATGGTCTACTATTTCCGGTTAGAATTCGAAGTGAAGATCAATGCACATAAGGGCTAATATTGCCCACAACCCATTGCGTGCGGGAGGGAGGAGCTTAACCACACTGACCCTCTTGCTTATTTGTTGTAATACTGTGGCTGTAGAAATGTTAACTTTTAATAGTCCAGCGAGAGAAACATGGTTCCTTTTACTGTAGTAAAAGCATGGTTCATTTTCATCTGGGTATTTTTGAGTTATATGTAAGTATAAAATACGTTAAACAATAGTTATACTATAAACTTTTTAATATTTGGACTTTAAAATAAGTAGCTTTTGTTACACACATTGCACATGAACGTCAGAACCAGCCGCCTCACAAACGACCTGCGTTTGGTTCTAATGACACTTTGCTTCACTACTCAACATGGTAGAACACATTGTAAAATGTATTGTGAAAAAAACGATGAGAAATAAAGATGGGAATAGTAAATAAAATTATATTTCACATAAGTTACAAGAATGAATGAAATATTGTTAACAGTCGTGGTGTGCGTAACTAGACGTCATCGAAGTACGTCCCAGAACGTGCATACTCTTTTGTTACACACTCAAAAGTATGTACATTTTCCTCACAAAAACAGTACATACTTTTAGGTCGTAGTATAAGTAGGCGAATTGGGACTCAGCATATGTATTCGGACTTACTACTCGCCTCGCCTACTGCTTTTCGCGTACTATATATTATGTAGTAGGCGGTTTCGGACGCAGCACGTGACAGTTTGTCTATTGTTCCTCGTCTACAGCGCATTTTGAGTTTCTGCACAAAAGCGCCCCCTGGCTTTTGGATGTAGCGGCATTTCACCGTAATTCATTCATTGCAAGCATTATCAGCCGATCGATCGGAGCATCCCTATTTGTAATATATTGTGTTTTATTGACAAGAGTGCATTTTGTGTTCAGAATATTTCTTGTCTCCCTTAAATATGTAGTGGTTCATTGCAGTCTGTTTACCTCTGACAGCATTGCTGAAGTTATCGATAACCACAGGGTGATAACCAGCCTCAATTAGCTCCACAACACAATGACTGCCAATGTATCCACCCCCCCCTGTCACCAGGATCTTTTGACGCATGTTGAGCCCTTAATCACAGAAAAACACAATAGTTATAGCCAAACTAGATCGCTGTTTACTCGAATGAGGGTGTGTCTTTTACTGATTAAAAAAACTGTACTACGTGGCTTCACCCTTACGAACCACAAAATAACCATAATTTTGACACTATGATTTTCAAAAACCATGGTTAGTATAGTAAATCCATAGTTTTGCTGATAGTAATCAATACACCAAAAAACATAGTTACTACACTTTTACTGAATAAACCATGGTTAATTTTCGTAGGGCAGACCCTTCATAGTTTCACACAAGGCATGAATTCACCCATCTCACTGGCTAAATTATTCAACTGTGCCACAGGAATGCATAAAACATCACTCAGATTCTGATGTTTTTAAACAATAAATAAAAAATTCTCAGTATTTTATCTTTGATTATCTTAGATTAAAAGCAGGTCAGCTTAAGTCATAAAATAAATAGAACATTGCTGAATTAAGAGATTTACAAATGTGGTATACCCATGTAATTATGTTGTTATTGAATCTTGCCATAGTAAATTTTAAAGTACTAACGTTACAGTTTATCAATTCACTATAGTTAATGCTACAAAATACTATAATATAGCCTACATTAATAAGCGTAGTACTAATTACTACCGTATAGAATATTTCTTTATGTGAGCAGTAAGACTTTAAAAGTCATCTAGTGGAAAAAGTGAGATCGTACAAAACTCAAACAACTCAAAATACAAGTTAGATCTACTCACCCTGCTGACGAATGCGGAACACTTAGGGTTTTGGCAGGTCGTAGGGTTATAGACGGTACCAGTTTACTGTGCTTTTTGGCTCAGTTTGGGCTATTCATTCTTACTTCCTGGTTGAATGGACACGTCACGTAGAAGAGTGTTAAAAGCGGTTGTGGAAGGGATACAGCTACGGCCCACCCTGCGTTCCAGTTCGTTTTTTATGACCTTCCCTCGCTAACTTCCCTCAGTCTCGTTTACTCGGATGTACGTCATTGCTGACGTTGTATCAGTGGTGTAGTCTACGTGATACGCAGGTATATATGGAAGGCCAACAGGGCAAAAACATGTTGAAAATACGTGTTAACACGCACTACGTGTTAACGCGTAAATCACGTGTTAACACGCACTACGTGTTAACGCGTAAATGCGTGTTAACACGTGATTTACTCGTTAACACGTACCTACACTGTTTTCTTTACCACCACCTACTGGTGTGGAGCTTTGAAAACACAGAAACAAACAAGGCTTGGATATCACAGGATGTTATCTAAAATATATTTTGAGCATTTTATAAAAGCATTAGTAGGCTACAACTACATATTTTTAAACAGTTAACTATAATCGTTCAACCCTTGAAATTCATGACCACTTTCACACATTTTTCCAAACTATATTTTTAAATACACTTTAACTTTATCATGCTTCTAAAGCCTAACTGGTAACTGACAAATGAAAACAGGACATTATGTTTTCATAGGTCAACCCATATGCATTATATTTGTTTGTTAGTCCCTTTGATACCCACCGTAAGTCTTATGAAGCTGCTATTGGTTTAGATAGCTTTATAGTAAATATAGTAGTTTTGCTTTATCCTTCAAAGTATAATTGATCAATTATAATTTTTTTATTATCATTAGACACACACAGGAAAAAAACAATAAATTACACTGGTGAGGATCATATACGTCCTCCAGATGCTGTGTTGTCTGTGTAAAATGTGTTGCGGTTGTAAAAAGAGGAATACTATGTGAATGACTCCTTTTTCTTGGGATGTTTTTATCTTTGCTGGAGATGGAGCAAGCAGTACTGTAGACTCCAAATACTCATCCTTTTCAATATTGTAATGAAAACAGAGATGTATACCATAGTTTAATGTTGCATGTGCAAATAAACAGTTGTTTTGATATGATGCTCTCTATTTTCCTTGGCTTTTTTCATAAGGGTTAAAGTGCCTGACACACTACTAGTAGAATACATTAGGAATGAAGAAAGATACATGATGCTTTTAAAATAACATAATATTTAACTTTTATTTATGCCATTAAACAGTAATTACTAAATTTAAGACTCAAACTCCACAGGAAGAAATATCTTTGCTTTTCCATAGCATTTCTTCATTTAATAATTGATTAGTTCGTAAATTGTTGAGGAGACAGGAGCTTTGCAGTATCCAGATGTGATAAGGAACATGGCCTTCCATTGTATGGCACATCGCATGGAGTATGAACTACCCTATCTTATGTGATTTTGTTAAATGGTTTATGAAGCCTTTAATGGACAGTGGTCCCCTGCTTCAAAAACAGCAGACCTCCAACATCAAGCTTAGCAGAGCTGGGGTGGTTGGTAAGAATCATTTTGGTTGGCTGAAGAAAGATGGTGATGACCTCAGAAGTGCAATGCCTGCAACACATAAATGGTAAAGTTTATTGTGCTGCCCTGGGAAATGGGTGACCTAGGAATGTTAGTATATGTAGGCCTAATGCACATCACAGCCTGTAAACTGTTAAGTCTTATAACTTCATACAATCAGAATGTACTGTAGTAAAAACATAAATGAAAAAGAAAACAGAACTTTATTACATGTACTCTAGTAAGAATTAGGCAAATTATATGGAATATAAACTCCAAAAGGATTTTTTTTTTTGCTCAGTTGTAAATGAATCTTATTTAATATTTGATTATTAATAAAACCCATAAACCACAAACATTGGCAACAAAGGGATATAATTGTTTTCAACCAAAAACATTGTAATAGGTAGTATTGACATAGGAAACAGAAATACAGACTCTCTAAAAAATGCTAGGCCCATCATAAAGACCACTGTGTAACTAGAAATCAATATTAAAAGGTATAAAGTTGAGACCTTACTTACATCACTTGGTCAAAAAAAGTCACAGACTCAACTGTAGGCACAAAACAGTTTATTGAATGCACAATGAAAATCTCAATTCCAGAATGCAGAGACTCACCAAGCAGCAGGGTGGCACTAAATTGAGTCACTGCTGAGAATGGCACCTTGCAGAAAGAGTCAGAGTGCAAGGCATCAGTCAGGAAATGTTATCAGGGAGAGCAGCGAGGCAGGCAGACGGGATGAAGAGAGCCAAAGAAGAGCCAACCGATGTGAAGCTAGGCATAGAGAGGGAAGATGAGGCTGGGAGAACGGGGCAGATGGCATCAGGGCACAATCTGGAGAGAACAGAGAAGAGTCAGAAAGAAAAAGCACTGACAGCGCATCTCATAATAAATGAGATGATGACTAGACGGAGGGGAGGATATAGCCTGGGATACACTGCATGATTTTTGGCGGTCCCAAACGAAAGATTACCATCGTGAAACATTTGTGGCAATTTCTGTGATCGTGGCTCTTCGGTGGTCCTATGTCGACCAGCTTACCAGTATTTGTTTAACACTAGCACATGCTGGTGACATTGCACTTAACTGGAGTCACAGTCATCACAACCTATGAGTCAATAGGTGTCATCATTATACAGTCTACATGCTTGTCGTACCCAAGTTTAAATGATCCATGTCGCACAGTGTGATAAGGTAATGATATTATAGGAGAGCAAAAATCTTGCAGTGTATCCTGGGCTTAAGACAATGACTGGTACGTGCATGGCCACCTGTCAAAACAAACCAATGACAAAACACACAGCGTACAAAACACATAAACAGAAACAACCAATCAGAACAAAGCTGTGACACACTTGTAGCTATAGTATTCAATCAGATACTGGTTGCCCAAATTCATTGATTGTTTCATTAGACAGAAACAGGTTTTGGAATGTTTGGTGTGATGGTTGCTGTATCGGTCAGATTAACAAGTGAAAACTGAATATTTCATTTAGTATGAAAAGTAAAAGTTACACTCTGATATAGGGATGCAGCGATTAACCGGTTTCACTATTAACCGCGCTTTAAAATGTCACGGTTAAGTAACCGTAAAGCCTTCGCTACACCGCGTGTTTTTGTTTCACGCACGCACAAACCAGATCCACGAACCACCAAGAGGCGCATGCGTCATGATGCATTGTATGACAAAGCTCCGCGTTCAAAAGAATATGTGCGCGTGACGCGTCTCTTGGTTGTTCGTGCATCTGGATTGTGCATTGTATGACAAAGCTTTGCGTTTAAAAGAATATGTGCGCGTGACGCGTCTCTTGGTTGTTCGTGCATCTGGTTTGTGATTGCGTGTGCGTGCGCGCGCACCTGCATCTGTACGTGAAAGAGCCACACTCCAATCGGTCTACTCTGTACAGCATTAAAAACCTCCTGCTCACGGATCAAACCCGGGCGGGGCTCCTGGTGGTCTGACTGCATTTCATTACGTTGAATTATTTTAACGCGTTAATGATTAATTTATGAATAGCATTAGTTAACACCTTAATCTTGCCACCCCTAATATTTATATTTGACTTTTGTGTAATATTAAGCTTCACCTGTCAAAATGACTTGCAGTACCTGGTTCAGGATGACCCTGTGTAATTATTCATTTTGAGAGGCTCTTATCATTTTTACTTCATATATTTTACTTCAATACTTCAAACAAACCAAAATAATATAACTTTATTCAGTCCAAATGTAAAGTTACATTTATTCAAAAGATCATTAAAATGAATAGCCTACAGGTTTCAAAGGCACCTATACGGTTTAAGTCAAAGCCAGCCAAGTTATTATTATTATCATTTGTCCAAGAATTGTAGAGAAAATACACAAACTGAAAATACAGAAAAATTTAGCAATTGTTCAAAAATTTATTCATGTGATTTTATACATTAATGTTGTAAAATAAATGAATCCTTAATAACCGTAATAACCGTACAACCGTGATTATTTATCAGACTATAACCGTACCATAAAAATCTATAATCGCTGCATCCCTACTCTGATATTGACCTTAAATGCTTAAAAATGTCTAAATTAAGTGCAGGTGCAAAGTCATAAATATATTAATTTGTGACAGTTCTACTGTTTGCACTTGAAATAAACACAGACATGACATGTAGATAATAAAAATCTTTAACAAAAATATCATCTGAAAAAGGATAAAGATGTTTTAACAATTTAAAACAAAATTGTTTACTAATAATAAAACAGACAATAGCAGAAAGAATAAGCATGCATGTTTAAGTTAAGAAGAATAATGAGCTTTTTAAAAAGTACCTGTATGTCCAGTTGTGCGGTCTGGAGTACATTGCTTTGCATGTAGTCCTATAAGGATCGCTTGGTCTTCTTGAATATATTAAGTCCTATAACTGCTTCAAGTACACATTCTCTCAACAGGCACACTCTTACAGCCTCAGGGTGGGTCATTGTTCATAATTTGGTCATAAATAAGCTTCGGTCAATCTTGTGAATAAACACTCGGTGAATAATCTGTGAAAGACAAGCATATAGAAAACCATAAAAATTTGCTTGTATTAGTAATAACTAGAATCAGATTTGTTTTTATGATTTTTGAAACAATGGTTATTCAAATGTAAAATCATAGTATTAATGTAAAATCAACAAGGAAATTATATAGACCAACTTACTCTAATAATGCTACACAGTAGGCCTACAAAGGAATATAGTTTCCCTCATATTTGGACAGATCTGTGTTATTTACTCTCTTGCCAGTTTGTCATGAGTCATAACTTTATGTTCATATTTTTAAATGAATAACAAACACAACGCATTCATTTAAACAGCACTAAAATTTTACCTCACTATATTGTCTCCATCTGGGAAAGCCTGACACTGTTTCCACTAACTTAAGTTATTGCAGTTATAAAGACTTTTGCCCAAGGCCATTTATCTAACAAAACTGTTTTCTGTTGTTGTTACTGCTGCTGCTTTTGCGTTTGTATTCCTCCATAGTACTTTTTGGCTCTTCCGTGTGGTTACGTTACCCTTCCGTCAGCGTACCTGGCTTATGATGGCTATGAGGTAAGCTTACGGCAAACTCGACGTAATGCTTGGATCACTATATCATTAATTATTCACACAATGACAGTGCCTGTCGTAACGCATTCGCTGCAATATAATTATTCATAAGCTTGTGAGCGAGTAATTACCTATTACTTACGATGAGCTGACGTTACGATCTTCATCTTCTTCTTTTGGTTTAATGGCAGGTTACGAACCAACTTTAAAGGTGCATACCGCCACCTGCTGTGATGGAGTGTGAAAATAATGATCTGCCTCTTCTATATCCTGTTATATAACACACTATTCTTAATAAATCTCAAACTGCATTTGACTTCCTGATTTTGGATCTTCATTTAATAAGTTGGCTATAGTAAAATCATTGCATGCTATTGCTTGTAAATCTTCCTTTAAAATACAACTCAAAATGTTAGTGGCGAAGAAGTAATCTGCCATCTTGTGCTCATTAGTGGTAACGACATGCAATGCACAAATGACTAAAACGAGTTATTGTTGTTAAAGCCAGTTTCATTGAAAGCATGGTTTACCGACAATGCATTAATGATCTTAGCATTTTAATGATATATTAATAAATCTATGTCCAAAGTTAAGAATATGAACGCAAAAAACTAAATGACAAACATTAGGTGGTGTTTTCCCGGACAGGGGTTTTCTTAAACCAGGATTAAGCCTAATTAGGAAAAAATAAACAAACATACCTTACTAAAAACATTACCTGTGTGCATTTTAAGGCAAAACAAAGAGCACTGATGTATTTTAAGATATGTCAATGCATTTTTTTTAGTTTTGAAGGATCCTACCTTAGATCCTCACGTGCAGAATGTTTTTATTATTGTGTTTTTTTTATCATTTATCATTTATTTACATAATCATCATAATCATTTTATAATCATTAGTTTTTATCCATTTAATTATTGTATTTGATTATTTAATATCATTTTATCATTATCAATTTCATTATTATCATTTTTATTATTACATTATTGTTTATTAATTCATTTATTCATTATTGTTTTTATTCATTATTCATTTATTCATTTATTATTATATTTCTACATTTTATTATATTATTCATCAATTCATTGTATTTCTATATTTTCTATGTCTCTTGGTGGTTAAGTTTCATAGAACTGTTCTGTCTGTGTGTAAACAAGATAGATAAAGAGAATGTTTATGGAAGCCCAAGGTCTAAGGGATGATGCAGCTGAGCAATTTTGGATATAACCGTGCATGCTGTATTCCTGGGGTGGACGAGGTTTGAACATTGAGGCATATGCAACTGAAACTGCTGTCCATCAATAAAACTCTGTTCTATTTTATCATCTAAAACCTCCGTCTCATGACTCTGTTTATGCTCTCCAGCAACGATTGATCAGCCTTGTATCTGACGGATACTTTAACAAAGTAAACTTATATTTTCTGATGTGATCTGGTGTCCGGGGCTGGATCGTTCTTTTTTTATTTTGTCTGTGGTGTGGAGTCCAGATCTAACAGTTTGTACAGCTCTTACATTTATTTTAGTCTAGGACTAGTCTAATCCCTGTCCGGGAAACCGCCCCTAAATTGCTCCCAATACAATTTTGCTGTGTTCTCCACTGTACATTGATTGTACTGATTATAATCCAAAAGTCAGACGGGCCAAGTAATTCCCACGTCATCCATTATAAAGGGAGTCTTATTGTGCAGTGTAGCCAATTTCTATACAATTTAGTCCAAGTTTGAAAAACCTTTTGTTTCCATGTCACTCAGAAAGTCAGTGTGATGTCTTGAATTAGTAAGCAAGCAAAAACCATTCAAACGTTTTAGCCTATAAAATGAATTAAAATGCAATTAAGCATTTTAATGTAGTTTATTAATCAACATTAATTATCATGATTATCGAGGGCATAATCAAAAATAAATATTTTTGTTTTCCCTGTAGTGAGTAGCCTATCTGTCTCATATCTGCTTGGAGTTTGAAAGACTCTTCTGATGCTTTTCTATTAAGTTTATTTACATATTTGACATTGAAGTAGTCTAAAGGTAAGTCTTGATTACTTTCATTTTGTGATACTTGAATTAGTTACTGCATCTCTTTAAGGTTATTTGTAACTGTATTGGAAATTATGTTGAAGTAGTTCTCCCAACCCTGTTACACACAAATAATAACAAAATTACAGAAATCAAAGTATAATCAGTTCAATGTAAGAAGTTATTATGATTACTAATAGAAGTGTACTCTTTGTCCTGTTATTTTCCTTACCTTGCCACTCAGTCCTTTAGGTTAGTTGAAACTATTTCTAATTTCAGCAAAAGCTCCAGAGTTAAATCAACACTGCTTAGATCCACACCCAAGGTGTTAAAAATTACCACAGAATTTTTTGTATTCTTCCTACGAATCACAATGCTTCAACACAAACAATAAAATTTTTGGGGTCAAGTGCTCAGCTAAGTAAAGATAAAACTAATCACTGTTAGGATGACTTCTTGTTTTTATCTTTTTTGTTAACAGCAAGTGTTTATCATAAATATTCATTTCATTATTTAACTTATCCTAGGGGCTTATCCTAAAATTATTAGACTAAAATATATATTTGAGCTCGCTTAATTTAAAAACAACTTGCACTAAAGCTTTTTTGTATCAATATGTGAAACAATGAATTGTTGATAAAAGGCTGTTAACAGTTACCAAAAAAGCTTAACTTCTTAAATATAACATAATATTTACATCATAAGATAATAGGCAGTCATGGTCTAATAGTTAGAGTCGGCCTTATAACCTGAGAGTTTTGCTGGTTCGAGTCTCACGGCTGACAGGTTGCGACTGAGGTGCCTTGAGCCAGCCACCTGTCTCCCAGTGTTTCCCGGGCACTGCAGTACTGCTCTGGGTGTGTATGTTCACGACGTGCAGTGCTTGTTCACCACTCACTTGATAGGTTAAATACAGACGTCACATTTCAAGTATGGGTTACCATACATTGGTCATTATGTCACTTTTACTTTTCCTTAAAAAGGATCAGAGGGAAAAAAAAACTAAAGGTGAAAACAAGAAAGCACTTTTTTTTTTAATTCCAATCAAAGCTATAGACATGTGTCTTATTGCCATTCTTCTTTTTTTCCAGTCATCACATATGCATTTATTCATTTAGCATATACATTCATCCAAAGTGTCTTATAGATCAGAAAATACACAGAAAAAAAGCATCAAAAGTTTATTACATTTGCATAATTGTTCTAGTATCTGCTGCAGAGTAGTTCTAGTTACTATGACAAAGAAACGGTCTGAGCGTGACTAATCCATTGGAAGCCTCAGATTAATCTATGACACATACTTTCTGATATGGAAACTTTGTCTGAGGCAACGCATGCCAAAAAGTAAAAAAAAAGCTTAAAAGGTTTGTAGTTGAGAGCCTCCTTCACACAAAATAAGATTATTATTTAAACTCAAAAAGCATGTTTTAAAGCCTAACTGCTCTATACAATGACATTGATGTTCTCCCATTAGGCCATACATATAGAGTTCCATCTGTTGTTCATATGCTAAATTGGTTGTAATTATATAGTGTGGTATTGCTATACTGTATTATTAAGGATATGTGTATGACACTAGTGAAAAACAAATTTTATAAGGCATTTATAAACTAGCTGAACTAGCTATAAATGCAATCAGATCATGATGGCAGGTAGTCCAAAGACTTCATATGTAGAACATCATAATGTGTGTGTGTGTTCACAAATGATGCAGATGTACCATCTGCTTGAGCATACATTCAATTTACGTTCATAATCTTGCTATTAACCAATTGTTATTAACATAAACTTAATTAGATTACCTGTGGTTAAGTAGTGTTTAAATAAATTTTTTCTTGCAATATTAATCATCCTCTACTGTTTATAAGAATTGTATGACACTACTGTGTCATCATTTAACACCTCTATTTTTAAGAATATAATTCTTTCCATAGGCAGGTACTAAAAGAACAAGACATTAGACACAAAGTAAGTAGAAATTGGGACTATTGCCTAATTCACAAAGCTAACAAAATTATTTATAACAAAATTAAATGATACTATAATTATTATATATAGTCCAATCTGTAACCTATTTATGATTATTATTCACTGTTAATTACTTTTAAAAATATATATTTAGGATAAAATACTTCAATTTACAATCCTATCTATCTGTCCGTTCTGTGTATTTAGGTCAGATTCGCCACACCACTAGATGGTGGTAAAACTCCATGTCCATGATTTCTAACGCGTTAACACGTGATTTACGTGTTAACACGCACTTACGCGTTAACACGTAGTGCGTGTTAACACGTGATTTACGCGTTAACACGTAGTGCGTGTTAACACGTATTTTCAACATGTTTTTGCCCTGTTGGCCTTCCATAGGTATACGCCGTATTCTATGGCAGGAGATCAGTGCGAAAATAAAACCACCGACCGACCGATCGACCCACCGAACGGCTAATCGAACGTCTGACCGAACGTCTTGAACTTTCAGCGCCTATCCGCGTGTGCGACCCACGTGACGACCTGACGTGACGTCAACGCCTTAAAATTAGCGGTGTTTTCAACCAGTGAGATGTACTTTAAAGAATATAGACATTATGGGACGGTTTCACGGACAGGGATAGATTAGTTCTAGACTCAAATAAATGTAAGAGCTGTCCACACTGAAAATAACACTTACACTGACATATCTTAAAATACATCAGTGTCATTTAATTGTTTTGCCTCAAAATGCACACAAGTAATGTTTTTAGTAAGGCATGTTTGTTAAAACTAGTTATATTTCCTAATTAAACTAAGGCCTAATCCTGTCTTAATCCAATGACCACCCCTAAAGGCATTCTATCTATCTATCAGTTTTATATAATCCAAATATATATTCTCTTGTTATCTCACAAATGTAGGGGTGAGCTGGGCACAAACTAACTTTGTTAATTGTTACACGGCTACTTTACATATTTATACATGGCCAAGCAATTTGTGCTTTTGGGTTTTCTCTGTCAGAAGATTCCCTGTGGATTTTTAAAAAGGTTTGATGTATTTTGGTTAAGATATTGAACAGTCACCAAATCCAACCTTATATTATTTTAGTCACTGTCTTGTTACCTAAAACATAACCATTTTGATACATGTCAGCAACTCCAACCCAGATAGCATGCACTACCGGGCCTCATCTGGGCCAACTATGTCACATATGGCTCAGTTCCGGTGGCGTCAAAGGCCATATGGGCCATATCTGGCCCACACACATCAAGCCGTTTTTAGTGTGAGTTGTGGCTTGTTGTGTGTGGGCCAGATACGGCCCATGTGCGACAAGCCGGTTTTAATTTGAGTTGCGGCTTGTTATGTGTGGGCCAGATACGGCCCGTGTGCGACAAGCCAATTGTAGTTTGAGTTGTGGATTGTTGTGTGTGGGCCAGATACGGCTGAGTGCGACAACCCGGTTTTAGCGTGAGTTGTGGCTTGTTGTGTTTGGGCCAGTCCTGGCCCTTGTGTGACAAATCGGTTTAGGATGAGTGATGGCTTTTTGTTGTGTGTGGGCCAGATATTACTGGTTTATGGTTATGTTGACATCAGACTGTTTTTATGTGTGTTTCGGCTTATTTATGGGCCAGATATGTAATATGCTGCATGGTTAGCTTATTGGTTTTAAAATGTAAAGGAAGGCAGCTGAATTTTTTCCATTGTAATTTTTCTTCTAGATCTGACAGGGCTAGGCTTCTTCATATTCGGCTCAAATAATTCAACCATATTTATCATAATCAGACAGCTTTGTCTATCAGATCTTCTTGGACTCTGGCACAGAACTCAAAGAATTCTAGGCGACAATTTTTTGATAATCCATTAACACAGGGCTCAACATAAAGGACTGCCCTGTGGCCCGGGGCAAGTGTGAGAGATGTTCGGGCAAGAAAAAAGTATTGTCACTTGCCCGATCGGGCCAGTGCTTCACCCTCAGTCACTAAAATATATTTTCATCAATGTATTTAGCATCTTTGAAGCAGACATTTACTTGGGTAAAACACGATGAAAGAAACTATGCAATATTTAGCACAATTTGCTGTCAGTTTACAGGTAAAGCAGAAAAGTTGGGAGCCTTTTTTTCATTGGAACATATCTGTTTTATATGTATACAATATTTGACTTTTAAATTATTATTTTTAAATATGTGACACTGACATTTTTTATTGGGCCAGTATAAAAAATTATTTGCGTTGAGCCCTGTAACAGAACAGCTTGTTTTAGTCAGCTAAAAATTTTACATTTATGTGCAACATCTGGTGAAAATTTAATGTCAATAACACCTTTAGAAATATATGGTAACTGAGGAAAAATGGTGACGAGTTAAATTTTACCCGCTGCATATTTAATGTAAATTAACTGCTTGCCCTGCATTAAAGACTTGTAAATGCACAACGCTGAGGCAAAGAACCCCAAACCCCATTTAAAATCCTTTAATGCACAGCAAGTCATTGATTATCCCACTTATTCCATGGTCATTTGCCAAGTTATAGACAAGTTAAAACTAGTTTTGCTCTTTGTAGCTTAAAATTTGATAGAATGGGTAAAAATAACAGTTATTTCCAGGAGCTCCTCTTTTTTGTAAACAACTGATCTGTCTTTTATAAATCTGATATAAAAGACTCTTCTGAGATTTGAAGGATGCACACTACTATTCGATAGGTAGGCTACTCAAGTTTAACCAAACTGTTCGTGGACCCCGTTTACTTCCATAGTATTACTTTTCCAATTCCTGCTATAGAAGTGAATGGGATCCAAAGACATTTATGCAGGTTTGTAACAACATGAGGGTGAGTAAATGATGACAGAGTTTTCATTTTTGGGTGAACTATTTAACCTTTTACAGCTTAGCAGAAAAATGTTATGTGACCTTTAAGAATAGGATAAAGTACATCTTTAACAAAAGCAAAGATTAAAAAACAAATTGTAGAATAAATAGAAAGTGCTACACAAGTGTAAAACAATACAAAATCGTCCCACTATCACATGCAGATGTGTCACTTTGCAATGGGGCAATGATGAATAGTACACAGAACAACCAAATAAGTTTTTACGATTTATAAACAATTTAAAGATATTTTAAAGTGTTATGTACTGTTCTAATTCCAGAGATGTTTATTTATGTAAATGGTGTGAGGCTTTACCATGTATATAATAGGCCAATGGCTATGCTGTGCACACGAAACATGTCCTGCCCCTTTAAATCACGAAGGGAGTTACCATGGAAACTGAAGGAGCACGAGGACAGCTAGCTCCGTCTCCCGCGGTTTCTTCGCTGTTTTCAAGTAAGTTTAGTCCATCAAATCACACAAATAATACTAAAACCTGTTGTTGACACGCTTTTGTTATATATTTACCTCATATAAATGGCTTGTGTCTTTGAGAAAAGTTCGTTACCATCCCAACATGTTTCCGCACATGCGGTCGGAACTGTGCTTCCGGTTTCTGTTGGTTTACTTGCTAAACTGATCTCTTGAAAAAATAACTCGTCGAAAATTTTTTTTTGTTTCCAATGTAATATACGTGTTGTTAATTTGCTTGTTATAAGCTAGGACTTTGTTGTTATTTTTGCTTAGCAGAGTTTAACGGAAGTTACGTGTTTTCCACAAAAGCCTCTTTACTGCTGAAACCGTCTATTAGCGTTAGCTTTTGCTCTTGTTTATGAACGTTTGGGCTTTTGAAAACATAGATGAGAGGTTTCAAAGTCTTTGTTAACGTTGTCAGTGCATGACTGGAAGTAGGCAAATTTATTTAGTCTAAATATGCGATGTACTGTAACGTGACGTCTAAACCTTGTTAAATTGCACGGAGTGCTGAAGCTACTAACGTTAGTACGTATGTTATCGTATACAAATACAGACATGTTGTTCTCTGATTTCAGGAGTGACAAAAACCCTCTATAATAGAAGAGAAGCTCAAGATTTCAACATTTTCTGAAGGGAGTTGCAGACAGGTGTAGAAAACTGCTTTTCAAATTTTCCACATTTATCACAGTTATTTTAAGATGTTGACATCTAAACGTGAGTAGCATTGTGTGAGCAATATTAAATAAGTAAATCTTACACTGCATATTTTATATATTGTTTTCTCTGTGACAGATTGAATGTTATGTTTGTAGATTTGTCCATGCTAATGGCCGAGCAGTAGGGTTGGAACAGACCTGTCAGAAAACATCTCTGAACCATATGACTAGTAAGTAAAACCTCAAACTTATACACTGCTATTCAAAAGTTTAAGCTTGTGATTATTTATTTGACCAAAAATACAGTAAAAACAGAAATGTTGTGAAACATTATCACAAAGTAAATAAGCTGTTTATAATGTGAATATATTGTAAACTGTAATTTATTCTTGTGATTAATGTTGAAATTTTAGCATCATTACTCCAGTCTTCAGTGTCACAATATTCTTCAGAGATCATTCTAATACGCTGATTTGCTGCTCAATTAACATTTCTGATTATCAACAGTTGTGTTGCTTCATGTTTTAGTGTTTTTCAGGATTTTTGGATGAATAGAAAATTAACCCTGGAGAACCCAAGAACCCTTCTCTTAACATTGATTAACATTGGCCAAATTTGACCCGTGGATTCTCCAGGGTTAAAATAATAGTCTATTATAATAGAATAATAGTTCACAGAATAATGAAAATTTCTGCATGATTTAATCCATGTTAATACATATGATCATCTTCTTTCAGACGAGCACAAAGTTATATTAGGGTGCACTTACTTATCATACTTAAACAGACCGAACCGTACCAGAGTACGATTGTCCCCACTCCCCCACTCATCTGCACATATCAGAGTGTTTTACAGTGACAGCTAAAGTTTTACATTTCATACAGGGTTCATATAATGTAGGTACACCCTTAGAAAATGTGTAAAAAAAATCTATGCTATTTATATATCATTAAATAATATAGTGAATGTGTGGAAAGCCCTGAGCACGCAAAAGTGAAACTGAGATTACAGAATTAGCGCTGTCTGCCTCTAAATGCAGTTACTTTAATTTCCCACTCTGAAAGTGAAGTATACCTAAACTTTGAGAGCAAATGACTAGTATGACGGGCCGGTAACTTTAGTAATTTTACATTAATTTAGCTAGTTAGCTATTATTATAATCACAAATACTTTTATAATATATTACTGAATTAAGCCAGTTACACTTAACTATCATTATATGAGTATGAAATTCCTCATCATTACTAAATAAATCTTGGAAGTAAACCATCAAATTTGCTGAAAAAAGTATACATTTCTGAATACACAATACATGTCACATTTGAAACAATCAATTTTACTTATAAAACATCTTACATTTTGAGATTTAAAACAACTGTGAGGTTATCTTACCTTTAAGATGTAATTAATATATAGGATATATGTATGTATGTATGTATGTTTTGAATTATTGAGAAAAACAAAAAGCATTAGGCTTTGCCCTGCGCTCCCCTTTAATTTTAAAACAGAACTGTGTCACAAAAGCTCTGTGCAAGTAGTCCAAGTATTTTAAAGGAACTCTATCAGTTTTACCCCCACAGTTTGTCTATATTCCTCTCAAAAATGAGATTTGACTCGTTTCTTCATTTTTCATTAAATTTTACAGATTTCAAAACAATTTATTCTTGAGAGGAGGCACCACAGTTAAAGACAGTGTTTTGAAGAATTTTGAACTTCCTGCTCACAAACTACATACTTCTCCAGTTAGTCTGACAGGCTATCAATGAGAATGCGGCATTACAGGACACCACTGAAAACTATACCACTAAAAACTGATTATTGGTAAGTCTTTTTGACAATAACTAATGTTATTTATTCATGTTTGGTGTCAGCTAATATGTGTATACCCTATAAATGTTAGATTTTTTTATACTTATTCTCTACCTCACTGTTTACATTTGTCATCGTAGCTGCAGTCAGAAGAAACAGATTAACAGCAACTATCTGCTTGAGACCAAGAGATTGAGCATTGGGTTAAGACATGGTTGCAGCTTGCCACAGACAGAGATGAAGGTCGTTGGGCAAAAGAGAAGATTTAAAGGCATAGCTCACCCAAAAATGGAAACTCATTTACTTACCATCAAGATGTTTCAAACTCTATCAAATGTATTTGTTCAGTTACTGACTGTTATAAATTATACAGGTTTGGAACAACCTTTGGGTGAGCAAAATTACAGTTTTAATTTTAATTCGTGAACTATCCCTATTGTGAGTTTTATAAGTTTATTAAGAAATGTTGAGTATTATATCAAAGTTTTGTATGTAAGGAGATGGTAGTTGTACGTTTGTGTGTTAATATAGATGGTTTCAGTGGCAACAACATAAATCACTTTCATGGCCCAAACTTAACTTCGGGTAGACCTCCACATAGATTCAATAACAACCGAGTATCTCTGGAGCAGTTTTTTTTCTGATAACAAACAAAATAAATAACCAGTAAATAGCCTCAGATCAAATCATAGCTAAAGCATTTCAACCATTACATTGATCTAATGTTACTGGGTCAAATTAAGCTTTACAATTTTAGCTACAGATCTTTGAAAATGTTTGTACGGTATACTGTCCATTTCCAGAAAGGTAATAAAAACAGCGTGCACAGTGACGCTGCTGACGTGTTATCCTCAGACATGTTTGTGAAGATTGTTTTGTTTATAGCGTGCGTCTCCCTCAGACTGTAAAAAAAGCTTGGGAACAAGAAAAAGCTTGGGCAAACAAGATAACATGTCAGCAGCGTCACTCCAGTGTTGTGCACGAGGTTCACAACAGACCTGGAAGAGAAGACGATGCTGAATAAAGTCATAATTTCTGTTATTTTTGGACCAAAATTTATTTTCGATGCTTCAACACATTCTAACTGACCCACTGATATCACATGGACTACTTTGATGATGTACAGTATATATTTGATCGTGTATACACATATCTAAAACATCTTAAACTGTTTCCGAAGATGAACGGAGGTGTTACAGGTTTGGAATGACATGAGGGTCATTAATTACATAATTTTCATTTTGGATGAAATAACCCTTTAAGTTTGGCCAGGTGTGTAACTGTGGCAACGCACATGCATCTATGGGTTCCAGTATATCTTACTATATAACATATTAATTTAACTAACATGTTTGACAAATATAATTATGTTTATTTATAAATTATTATCTGTATTGGATTTTTTAAATGTTTAATAAAGAAATTTTGACTATATGAGTTTTAGTTTTTTCTTAACTATAGGTTAATTAGCATATAGTAAGAGTAGATGTGTGCCACAGCTTAGAAGACGCTACTGCATGGAATGACAGCAATGACTCAACCTGAGTGCGGTTGCCAGAAGTCAGCCATAACTGGGACGGATATGGGCCACATTTCAGAAATGGCATGGGTCACATCTGGCCCAGATGGCAGTGGAGTGACTGACATCTGGGCCTGATGTGGCCCATGCCATTTCTGAAATGTGGCCCATATCTGGCACGGTTATGGCTGACTTCTGTCAGCGCACTCAGGTTGAGTCATCGCCGTCATTCCACGCGGTATGTGAGCCAGATGAATGTGGGAGATGTGGGCCACATCTGGGCCAGATGTCAATTGCTATCTGGGAAGTAACTGCTGGAATTCAATGTCATGGGACCATAATATCATTAATTGTCCATTAACTTTGAGGAACACACTGAAAAGGGAACTATTAAGATTATTCAATAAATTATTCGTTCGTTTTAACAATCATTTCGTCTCACAAGAGACCAAACTCTGATGCTTTTCTGGAAACAGTCACTAGGTGGCGCATCGGTAGCGCGGCCGTCATTTTGGCCTGAAAATGCCAACTGAACACAGATACACAGAATGACAACGAAAGAAAAGTAAAAGTGGAATAAATGAATGAATGTTTGGCAATCCACAGCAAGAACTATCATTTTGACAGTACAAATCATGCATTTTATCATTTTCTGCTAACCGTTTTAGTATAAACTTTTTTGACACCTATATTAAATGTTGTTTTGTCTTATATATGTTTTATGTTGTCAGTGGTAGAATCCAACCATTAGTACACATTTCAAGTAGTTTTATCCTATTATGAGTTTTCAATTTTATGCAACTCTAATAGTTACTATTACTCCATAGGTCTGAAATATATGCTTTAATCCCATAGAACAGTGGTTCTCAATTCCAGTCCTCGGGACCCCCCTAATTAACACACTAACAAGCTGATGAACTGAATCAGGTGTTTCATATAAGGAAACATCTAAAACATTCTGGAGGGGGGTCCCGTGGACTGGAATTAAGAACCACTGATAGAACACACTAAATGATCTTATATAACATGATGCATTGCTGTTTCTTTCATAATTTAATCATTTAATAATTTTGGAGACAGTGGTATTTCTTTTTACATAAAGTTTGTTGTTTAGACTTGCTTTAAACAGACATTAATATAAGACAATACTGAAAAAATTGTTTACCACCAAGCATTTAATATTCCTATTATATGTTTATTGTCGAACATTCCACATATTTCTAATGCAGTTCCTTAATTGTATTTGTATTTGTTGTTATTAATTCAGTGTCTATAATACTGTGTTTTTAAATAACTTAAAATAATTTTAACAGAACCTGACATGGTTTGTTGAGAACACATTTTTGTGAAAAGAAATTATGGAAGGCATAATATCTGTAAAATAAAGAATTTGTTGATCACTCTAGTGATTCCACGTTATCCTGTGTTATCAATGTCAACATTCAGGTATGATTTCACCTGTAATGCATGTTTTTTTAACAAAGCAGTTAACAATGCCATAGCAACAGCAACGCGGAAGTAAGTGTGACAAAATTACTTTTTGTTGATTCTGTTACATTATTACAGAAGCTATTGTGCATCTCATGTCGTTGTTTATTTTATTTTTTTCAGATTGATGTTCAACATATATTTCACTTGTTGTGTGGCACTGAGCATAACATACTACAGAAAATAGACGATGTTTGTGTTTTATGGTTTAAAACATATTTTCATTTGAAGTCACATTCATTAGAAAAAATCCAGTTTCAACACTATCCAGATTAATGGAGAGTTATTTTGAAACACTGAAACAAAAACGTGCAAGTCCTGAAGGTAAAACGATTGTGGACTACTACAACACTTTAAATTCCAATTTTAAGTTGATTATACAATATTTTCTTTTATTTTTCTTATTGCTCTATTTTTAGACATTTTATTGTATTCATGGGCTACTGTTTGTTACTATGTTGTGTTTCAAGTGTTAGGCTACTATTAGCCTATTGAAAATTAGAAATTAAATCTCTAATCCTTTGCGGATGTGACATCGTGGAGGCTAATAAAGTGGTTGATTAGCCAAAGGAAGCTTTTAAACATTCAGAAATGGATAGGCTATTTAAGTGACTCTGAGCAAAAATGAAGTTAAAGGGAAAATTAAAGAATTCATAATAATGATATGAAGAGTTTCGTTGCAAAACGAGATAACCACCGTTTTTTTAATTGTTCAGAAATCTTGTTTTTTGGTTGTGCATTCCAATTAATGTCAATGCAACTGCAGTTGGTTTGTTTTGATTGTTTTGATTTGTTTGATTGGCAAGAGGCATGGAAATGTGATAGCAAGGGCAGGTTTATGCTTAGCCTAATATTCAACAAGTAGGAAATGGAAGAAAGGTGAGGAACAGAAAAGAAGATACAATTATTTCACGCATCCAAATAGGGCATGCTAGTTTAAATCATTTTTTGTTAAAAAATGAAAACATGAATCAGGTCAATCTATTTATTGTAATCAGCCTGAAACTATAGAACATGTATTAATAAAATGTAAAAAAGGAATTGAAAAAGAAAGGTTAAAACTCATTAATGAAGTTAAAACATGGCTGTTGAATTATTTAATATGATAAGTAAAATCTATGGTGCCATTTTATACCCATTAAAGAAATATGAATAATTAATAGAATTTATGAGTATGTCATACTAATGCTTCACACTCCATTCCAGTTATTGGCGGTAAGTGCACCAAAAGTTGTTTTGCCATCCGCCATAAAAAGTCAATAGAAGAAGACGACGTGACATCGCCAACAAGGACGCTTTTAAATCGTCTGGACAAGATACAGTATAGGGCACTCAGAATTTGTTTAGGAGCTGTGAAGTCAACTCCTATTAATGCTCTGTTGGTTGAAGCAAATTAAATACCATTAGAATTGAGAAGAATTAAATTATTTTTAATTTATTGGAAATACATTAAGAGTTTTGTGGGAAATCATATTACGGATGTTTTAAGTAATTGCTGGGAATATGTTAATAATAAAGGGAAAGGATTTGTTTGGGAAATAAACTGTGTTGCAGATAAATTCCAGATTGTGGAGATTGAAAGTAATTTGTCACCAGTATTGGGTAAGATTCCGACCTGGATTTTTCCAGAGGTTGTAATATATTTGGAAATGCTAAGAAGTAAGAGATTGGGAGGAAGCAGGAATGGTGGCAGTTAGTTGTAATGTTAGTAAGCATTTCCAGCCCAGTCTCCTAAAAATGCGTATAAATAGCACGAAGTGTAAAACTCGTGCAATACATACGCCAAATTCCACTTTGGCGTGCATATGATACGCAAGTCCTTCCCATTCACTTAAACGGGGCATCTTTTTTTGTCGTTTTATTTATTGGTTTCTCAATTTTTTTGCTATTTTTTACCATTTTCGCTTATAATTATATAATTACTATTAGATAGCCTGCACTTATTGCGAACGTATTAAGTTTATTTACTAAATAAAACTTGTTTTCACCTTCTGTAGATAGCATATCGCTATAAGAAAATGATATTGTCACTGTGCATAAATAAATAGAAAATGTCTATATTTTTACTTTTGAGTTAAGTTAAAACCAACTGACAAAGTAAAAGAACTAAGAAGAAACTATAAATAATAAATTGCAATCAAGGTGATAAAATACTATTCATTATTGTAATGAATTGTATTGCTGTGTTTATAAGGGCAAACCTGGTAACGTCTGTATTCTGCTATTAAGCGCCATCTACTGTCGGGAGGTGAATTTGTGCTATAATTTAGCCTGTCTGATGTTTTAGCTTTGTGCAGGTGTTTTGTTTAATTTCACATTATTCAAAAAAGTCAGTCATTTTGGTTTTCCTTTAAATCTTGAAAATGTTAAATAATAAATTATACAACAATTACATTTATTTTAAAACGAAAACAACTTTTAAAACCAGAAATGTTGCATCTTTGATCATTGGGTTTAAGACTCGTCTCTAATTTAAATAGCTACAGATTTTTTTTTAAATCTGCCTGACTGACTAACTTCTGTAACTTTGTAAAAAATATGAATTCATTTAGCCTACTATGAAATTAACTAAATTACATTTTGCCAAAAGTCCTTTGTGTTTAGCTCTGCGAAGTAGTCTAAGCGAGTTTAGATTTCCTGAACCACTTTTGCTAATGTTACTGCAGCATTCTTTTATTTACAGAAAGTAGGCTAAATCGGATATGTGAGAAATAGAAACTTTTAAAATTTGCCTTAGCCTACATCATGTTTACACCTGTGCTAGTGATGCATGCAGGAATATGTATTTATGTGGGGTAATGTAAAGTTGCCTATCAGCAACCAGATTCATGCTATTTTAGATTCATGTGGCTTTCGCCACAGAATCTGTTTAACTTACTTTTAATTACACTTCATGTAACTTTTTAAATAATCAATTTCAAAAATCAAACGTGGACTAACGTTAGTTGAAGAACATGGCTGAAGCATTTTCGACGTCAAATTGAGATAAGAAAACATCAACGCGTTGTTACACGTACAAAACACGTTATGAAGACGATGGGTTACCAACACAGCCACCGGTCGCCATAAATACGCGTTAACAACGTGTAAGTACACGTAGAAACGTGTTACATGTTGTTTTATAAAGATTATTAAAAATTTTGTTTTGGCTTATTGTTTGTATGTGGCTGATGAAAATGAATAGAATTTAATGACAAAGTTTAGTGTCAGAAAGCCTGTTTAGTAGGAACTAAAGTCCATTTGGTATTTCCGAGAGGGACCATTATCAGTGTTACCCGCCGGTGAAAACGGCTGCTATGTTATGTAATGTGTACATATAATGTAGGTAAGTCCGAGTAGTATTGCATGCTATTATTATATTTTGATTATGATGTTTATATTGATCGGTTATCGTCTGCCATTTGAAGCGCGGTTTCTGCTGAGTCATCATATTATGCTTAGTGATACATGTAACAGATACGAACATGTGTATGTAATTATTAATATAAGCGCCATTTACTCGACCCATTATTGTGTTGTTGTTGACCATATTGTCACATTGAATATAGACATATCTGTTAGATATATTTGTGTTTTATATGTATATTTACTGATAATACCTTGGTGCTATTCTATTCTATCAAGTAATCCCTGCTGAAAAAACAACATAGACAGCATAATTCCCATGGTTGTCTGGTGCTGGTTTAGCTGGTGATCACCAGCATTAAAACACAACATATGCTGGTCTTGCTGGTATGACCAGCATGGGATGCTGGTGCTGGTATGCTGATGACCAACAGCTAAACCAGCATAGACCAGCATGGTAATTATGCTGGTTGTCACCAGCAAACCAGCACCAAAACACAACATACCGGTATGCTGGTCTTGCTGGTAGCCTATGCAGTTTTTTTCAGCAGGGATGTTAATGTAAATATGAGAATGGTGATTATTTTTAATTATTTCTCTTGTTTCTTTTTAGAGCATTACAATGTATTTCATTTCATATCAGCGGCAGATGCATACATTGGATTGACATTAAACATCTCCTTTAAAGACGTCTCCTCTCCTTATTTTCTTACTAGAATCTGGTCCATATTTGGTCACCTCAACCAGCTAAACCTTAAGGGGCGGTTTCCCGGACAGGGCTTATCCTAGTCCCAGATTAAAATGCATTTTTGAGCTGCTTTAATTAAAAAACACCTTGTCCTGTTTAATTTTAATATGTTTTCTTGATATTGTTTGTCTTAAGATGCACACCTGTAGTGTTTTTTGTAAGGTATGTTTGTAAAATCTTCTTAAATGACCTAAGGCCTAGTCATGGATTAATCTAAACCCTATTCCGGGAAACCTCCCCTGAATGTAGTAAGGTTTATTACAACCAGAACATCAACCTTATCACTTTGACATGTACTGTATGACTTTTATTTGAATGAATAATACAGTTACTATAACATCTTACAATGTTGATTGATACTTTTGTTTAGTTTCTTCTTTTTAGTGCCTGCATAGAACTTCCCGTAACAGCCAATGCTGTATCATTCCACATAAACAAATTGCCTTCTGCGTGACAGTCTGCATGACAGTGTTTAGTACGGCTGATTCTTTAAGTCAGTGTTTCCCAATCCTGGCCCTCGGGCACCCTCCTCCCAGTTTACCATTTTGGAAGGAGGCTGATGAGTCAAGTCAGGTGTTTTAAATAAGGAGACATCTAAAACTTTCTGGGAGGGGGTGCCCGAAGACCAGGATTGGGAAACACTGCTTTAGGTTGTGAGAATCATGGAGGTGGAGTACAAATTAACAAAAATTGTAATAGTGTAGAGTTTTTATTACACAACTTGTTTTAGGAGCATTATTTGTTGGACCTAAATTTATAGTCAGGTTTACTTACTCTCCCTTATGAAAAATAAACATGCAGTAAAGCCGATTGATTGCTTATTTGTTTACTACAAATACCATGGATATATATATTAATACAGTAGCAAAACTGTTTATTTTCTATCATCATTGGTAGGTTGTTATTTTCTATTTTATCATATTACTTGCGTATTAAGATTATAAATGTTGCTGTAAAGGAACTGAAGAAATTATTTGAATTATTAAATTATTCTCTCTTGAATATGTAAATGAAAAGTGCAGTTGAAGTTTTTAAGCCTTTATTTTCATTTAGATACCTGTACAATGACATTCTTCCTTTTTTATTACCACATTACATTCAACGGTGATTGTCATTAAAATAATTAAGTAGAAATAAACCTGTTGTACAATATATGGTGTATGTGCAGTGTAAGTGTGACCTCTCAAAATGTGACCCCTGAATTTAACCCATCCCAGTGAGTGGTGAACACATGCGGAGCAGTGGGCAGCTATTTCTTCAGTCCCGAGTAGAAATGAAACTGTTCCTTAGTATTCACGTCTGGTAACTTACACTTCTGTATGTATTGCCAGAGGATATACGTGGAAACAGTTTGGTATGGGGACAATTGGTCATTTTAACAATGGAACCGGCTCTTCTATGGACTGCTAGACTTGCAGGAAGGGTAGTGCTGTTCCTCTCTGCAGTCTTTATCCCTCTCTACAGGCTCTAGCAGTTCATTTCTATGGTGCTACCATATAACATTATGCATATGATCAAGATGCTCAATGCAATAACAGGTATTTTAGCTTTCCTTAAAGATTGACAAAATAATTATGTTAAATCTCATTTACCAGCCCAGAGAATAGGGCTATAGCAGAAGGCAGGAGACATAATCATTTTAAAAATTAACAAAGCATTTACTGAATAATCTGAACAGTGTGTTTCTATACCATGCAAAGTTAATGGACAATTACTGACATTATGGTCCCATGACATAAAAGACTTTGAAAATGATTATATGATTAATGTGTAAATAAAATATGAAAAACCACACGAATTAACACTATTATGTGCACAGCATGTTTGCCCTCTGAAAATAAAACATACCCACATACACTAATTTTAAGGCGTTGACGTCACGTCAGGTCGTCACGTGGGTCGCACACGCGGATAGGCGCTGAAAGTTCAAGACGTTCGGTCAGACGTTCGATTAGCCGTTCGGTGGGTCGATCGGTCGGTCGGTGGTTTTATTTTCGCACTGATCTCCTGCCATAGTATTCACCTTATTTTTCACGACAACAAGGGCGGCGCCATTTCGCTCATTTTGTCAACGTTCTTCCGGCCGCATAGACGATGAGCAGCTGAGGTAGTGACGGAAGGCGACGTGTTAAGCTTAAAAAGCTCACTCGAGCGCCTTTATGTTTCTTTCTTACCAATTTTAAGCCAACTGAGGAACACCCTTATCCCAATTAATGGTTCGACTACGATGTTCCGGTAACTTTAAACCACGCCGGGTGTTGAAAAGGTGGCCAGTTTCAGGTAAGCTATCTTAGCTAACTTTGTGCTCGTTCGCCTAAAGTTAGATTTGTGAAGTCCGTTCTACAAATACACTTAAGATCAGTAACGTTAGTTTATAAAATGCAACTATTTGAATGGTTTTAATTGTCCACCTATATTTTTATATTTACGATATACAACGAGATATTATAGTACATTGCATTCTTACAGTAGCCCACGTGATTCCTACAAGTTACTGAGATTTCAGATGCTAGAATGTCAGTTCATTTCTCATTCAGATATTGATGATAATGACCTATTAAACAACGTATTATTTAACACTGAAGTTAAAGGTTGTGTGTATAATGTTTTTGTCTCTTTTTAATGCATCTCTCTTACACACTGTTCTGTTTAAGTATGGGTGCCATTTATATATTAATTCTCATGATGCAAGTTTATTTTAAATACTAACATAAAACTGTTTATGGTTATATTGTTTTCACAGATGCATTGATGTTTAGTGATGCAGTGGACAACTGTGAGGATGATACAATCAACATGTTCCTAAACTGTGATGCAGAAACACAATGGGAGCATCTATCCGTCTCTGACCACAACTACACTTTAAAATCACAACTCAACCTGAAGCAACCTACATCTGATATGGGAAAACACTGGTGCGGTTTCCCGGACAGGGCTTATCCTGGTCCCAGGCTAAAATGCATATTTGAGCTACAATAATTTAAAAACACCTTTTACTGACATACCTCAACATATATGAGTGCCATTGTTTTGTCACAAGATGCGCACCAGTCTTGTTTTTTTGTAGGGTTTGTTTGTAAAAACTAAAATGTCCTAATATAATTAAGGCCTAGTCCTGTAAACCCTGTCCGAGAAACTGCTTCAATGTGTTGAGCTGGCACAAATGTACATATCTCTACCGAGAAACAACCATCTTTGTCAGCTTTAAACAGGGTTGATATTGCATCCATTACACAGTCGCCAAGCACTTTACCAGTACATACACCAACAGCTTCCAGATATACGCTTGGGATCAGCTCCTGATGACTCCGATAAAGCTGTGTCTTAATTTATTGCAGGGTGGTCTTGCTTTACCTGTTGTAAAGTTACATTAAACCTTCATATGTGATCAGATGTCATGCAGTGATATTAAACATTTACAGTGTGATCAGATGTTGTGCATTTTAATTAAACCTTTACAATGTGATCAGATGTTGTGCAATTATATTAAACCTTTACAATGTGATCAGATGTTGTGCAATTATATTAAACCTTTACAATGTGATCAGATGTTGTGCATTTATATTAAACCTTTACAATGTGATCAGATGTTGTGCATTTATATTAAATCTTTACAATGTGATCAGCTGTTACCTGTCATGCAGTTATAAACATTTACTATGTGATCAGATGTAACCTGCCATGCAGTTATATAAACCTTTACAGTGTGATCAGTTATTATCTGTAAGGAATTTCTTAAACCATATGTGAGCTTTGTAGATTCCACTTAAAAGGATTTAAGTCTCCTGATTTGAAGGAATAAGTGTTGGCAAGTTTGCAAATGAATTCTATCATGGTACCGCATAAAAACGAAATAGTTATTGGACTGGCTAAGGTGCACATTTGCTATAAAAAAGACCAAATCACTGTGTAAATATTGGTAGACATACTTTTAATAATTTTCAATGCTGCTCCATCAACTCCTGAAAGGACGAGGTAATTAAATATGCCAGGTTACTTGCCGCGGCCGCTTCATATCGTCTAACCACGAGACGATTGATGGGACAATATAAGACTATCCGAGCGTCGTATGACGTTTTAACCGTGCTCCTAATTTAAAACATTTACAGCAGTAGCGATATTTGTCATTTCACTAAAGTTATAGTGAACTACAAACAATCTTCTAACCACCAAACCACCGAATGCACTGTGCCATATTAGCAGCGGAAGTCGGTTGACAAAATGCGGAAGAGCGAAGAATTAAAAAGGGGCGTGGCGGAATAAGGTGAATACCCACTAGAAATTGTCAAGGATTTCCGTATACCCACTAAGAATAGCGCGAGGATGCGTAACAGCATGGTTTTGTGACATTTTTAAAGTTTAGTCATAATATAGATGTGAAGCATTGACCATTAGCATGCTACACTTGCTACTTTAGCGGGTTGAAATACATATTAGGCTATATACTTCATGCCGAACTGCGCGATCCGATCGGCGTATGAATTTCTATGAAATCAGATTACTATAGTGACACGAAAGTAACTGGGGAGCAGACTGGCGAGTGACAGCAAAGTACCGCGAGAGAGACTAGTTATCATCACATGAAGAAATCTGCTTTGACTCGCTCTCGCGGTACTTTGACATCACCAAGAAGTCTGCTTAGCGCCAAATGAAGTCGAACCTGCAGTGTAGCTGCTCACGCAACACTGTAAACAAGCAGTCCAGAGAAGTGAACGAGTGCTGCAACAAAAAAATCCATAGAGTTTACAACGCACATGTGAGTAAACAACATTTAAATCATCAGTCCAGTTTATTACTTTACTTTAGGCTCCAAATGCAATAAAATAAGCCCGTGATTATATCCTGATGGTTTTTAGCTGCCTTCAGTTCCTCTGCATGTTTGCTTGTGCTTCACAGTGTTAAACTTCCCTTCTCTGTGTTCATTTATGTATACGTTCAAGATGTATATGATCTTAAACTTCTGTTTGGTTTGGGTGTCTAATATTAGGCTACATGATGGTCTTGTAATAATAATTAAGTATAAGCCTATTTTCATTTTTAGACAATGCTTGTATTATATGCAAATATAAGCTTTTATATCAATGACTATGCAAATTAGAGTTAATTCATGGTCATCTTAAATGTGTATTAATTAAAAACATTTACACAATTAAATTACACATGGTAATGTTATCAATATTTGTCAGATAATAGCTATTGAAATAATTGAATATTTTTTCTCCTTTAATGCATGTGTTAGCCACAGATTGAAGATTTATTTAATTTTAATTAACAGTTAAATAACTTTTGTCCCCGAGTTAGATGTTGATTAACACTAAACCAGTCTAAAAATCAGTCCAGTTTCCCCAGCTGTAAACCCATTGGCTCTAAAGTCTTTTTTTTTTTTAAAAAAGAGAACACATTCAGTTTATGTGTTTATGAGTACACTTTCAGAATGCTCTTAGTTACATGAATATCTATACTGTATGCATCTGTGAGTGTGGTGGTGCTTATGAGGTGTCGCGCTAGGACGAGTGAGCATAAGGGTGAGATGGAAAAATCACAGTATACTCACTACAAAAATCTAGACTACACCACTGCGTTGTATAAGTGCTCACTACCATATCTATGCTCACTACTGCTGGATCACTTGAAGTGTGTTTAAATTGATCGCCCTAAGCCCTTGATCACATGGAAAGTGGAGACCGCCCCCTCCATCATTTGAACTGTGCAAAGCGCGAGCTGCTGAAGTGACGTCTTAATCGTGTTGCATTGTGCCTGAAGTGAAGTGTACATAAAGTAGACTTTTGACCGAGGGAGCGAGGGTCTGTCCATATAGACCAATTTCGTGTTTGCAAACAGAGATGACGTTTTTTGTGGGCGGAGCCAAACTGGTTGCAGAAAGTGACTGCTCCGCAGTAGGGTTGTGAAGTGTTTTATCATTAAACTGTGATTTTTATGGATCCGGTGTTCTGTCGAAGTCTGATTCTCCAGTAGGGCCAAGCTCAAATCGCGGCAGTGGCAGCTAGTAGTGGCACTTCCGGCATCTGGCTCATTTTGAGGCATCTAGTAGTGGCACTTCCGCGCGGCAGTGGCAGCTAGTGGTGGCACTTCCGGCATCTGGCTCATTTTGAGGCATCTAGTAGTTGCACTTGAGGCATCTGACTATTGTTTGTGGCATCTTAAGGCAGCTAATCGTGGCACTTCCGGCATCAATCTTAAGGCAGCTAATCGTGGCACTTCCGGCATCGGACTCATCTTGAGGCAGCTAGTGGTGGCACCGTGACTTTTTGAGGCAGCTGACAGTTTTTGTGTCATTTAGGGGTAGCACCGCCTCGTATATTTGTACCAGCTGTTTACGCGGTTTTTGTGCTGTCATAATGTTTGCGTGCTGGCTGTCAGTCGGCCATGTGTGAGTGTGTTGTCATGATTGTGGGCGCACGCTGGCTGACAGTCGTTTATAGGTGCGGGCATTTCGAGATGCCACGGTTACTCTTGAGATGCCACCACTCTGCCCCCCGGAATAGAAATAATAGAATTCTAGTTTTCTCACTTTGTTCATCTTATCTTATTATTTTAGCGGGCAGACTGAGAAACACGTGGCTAAAATATTTATAATTTATTTAAACAGTATTTTAAAACCAGGAAGCCCCCATCTTTTACTAATCTTACAGTATTGCAATTCTCTTGTCTACCGGTAGGTGCCCCCAAGCACAAACGAGAAACACCGCCTATGCTTTTACTTATTGTGCCCCCTGCAAGTTGTTGGTTGTCAATTTTATTTTTAAATATCTTTTTTTGTTCTGCAGATTAAACTTAATAATACGGAAAAATTATGAAATCATTTTCAGTTTTAGTTTAACCCTTCTATTTGAATTTAGTTTTTACACATCATTTAAATATTTTAATTCATAATTTTTGTTACAATGGAAATTCTATTTTGTTCATTTTGTGCCCAAGAAAAACGGCATGAGAAACAATAGATTAGGGATGTGCCCGAAGCCGAATACGTTATTCGGAAGGGCACGGATAATGGCTTTAAAACGAATAACGAATTCATCCGAATAACAGAAAAAATATTCGGCCAGACATAATCACGTGTTTACTGGAACAGCGCTAAATTATACACCCCTTAAAGCATGTATAATATGTGTGTGAAGTGAATGAGTGCAATCTATAAAATGACATGATGACATTTTCTGCGTGTCCCATAGAAACGCGAGCTGTTTTGGAATTAGTTTTAAAACGCTGCTAATATCAAACTTCTTTTAACCCAACTGTAAAAAATGAGCCTTTTATTTTATTTTTATTTTATTTTATTACACAAGACCAGAAAACCTTGATAAAATGCTGCACTCTGATAATAAAATATTCGTTAATAACTCCGTGTCTCCGTGACTTCGGTCACAGATGATCTTTTAGTTAAAGCAAGCTTCATTGTCAATCTAGGTGAATATACAATAAATAAGTAAATAGATAAAAATATGAAAATTTAACATTTTAAAAGCAAAATTTAAACTGAATATTATGACATGAATTGCAATTGACATAAAAAATAAAGTAAGTAAATAACAACTGAAACATTTGAATTAAATCTTTCTAATTACCTTATTGTTTAAAATAATTTTGCTTGTTTTGAAACTAAGTCAAAACTGACTTTAAAATAATAGAGCATATTGAAATTTTAAACGAATATCTGATTATTTATTAATTTAGATGAAAATTAATAAGGAAGTTTTTTTAAACAATTCGTTCTGTTCGCGCAAACGGTGTAGGCTATGGACATAGTTAATAATGAGCACAGCAAGTTTGTAGTAATGCTTATTATGCTTTCGTAAATTCTTGTCAAAAGAATTTGTTTTTGAACTATTCTGTCAGTGCACGTACTTGCGTGTCTGTGTGTTGCGTTTCGGGTCAGTCAGCGCGAGTCTTGTCGATCTTAATAACTTTTTAACTTAAAACTTATCTCTCTTAATAACTCTTTAAACGTCAAGCAAGTCCTGCATTTTATTTTCAAATTCCGACATGTTTTTAAACCGAAACCAAGATGTCAGACATGACACGCATCTTAGTATAAATCATTTCACTCTCAGAAAACGTATGTTTAATTAATAGATGTTTAAGTATTTGAATCGCTAAACGAGGGATTAATGTAGGCTACTTATTTTTTCTGAAAACATCCCACTCATTTAGACAGAATGGGTCACATATGTAACTGTGCTGAAAGACACAATAAACGCTTAAAGGTGATTGTTACAGATACAAATTCAAATACTGAAAACAAAAGATTACTTTACAATAAATTAAATCAAGACAATAAAATATATAATGTATACTCTATATGCAGTAAAATACATACAATCACAAAATAGAAAATTTTATAAATTGTACAGTTGCTCAATAAACAGTATGAACGAGGAAAACAGTGCACAATGAGTAGCCTATAGGTAACAAGAAATTCGAAAATAACAGGAATGTCACTGTAATAACTAATTGTTATATGATTCTGTGCCGGTATAATTACATATAGTTTTGTTACATTATTTTAATATTTTATAAATTCCGTTAATTCATATGACACAAACCTGCACATCGTGGTGGTGAGGAGAATGAGAATGTTTCACTTACAGTACATAAAGTGACAAATACCAAGCATTAGTACACAATGCTCTTTTTGCAACAAATCAATTGTGGATATGAAACATATCTTGGTTGTTTGGTCTGATAAACAAACTGTGATGTTTTTCTTTTACTTATTTTTTAAAAAGTTTTACATTCACAACACAATAACTAAAGAGTCATTCAAAATTTATTTTGAACATTTATTCACACTAAAATCACAGGTGTTAATGTACAGTGATGCACTGCTGGCCCTGGGGTACATGTGAATCTCTACCCTGTGTGGTCAAAGACAAGTAATAACAGTATGGTATTTTTTATTTGAGAAACCTTATATCAGAACTTGATATAGTCTTGGCCCCGGCGTTTCCCGTTTGTGCTTGGGGGCACCTACCGGTAGACAAGAGAATTGCAATACTGTAATAATTGGTAAAAGAGGGGGTTTCCTAGTTTTAAAATACTGTTTAAATAAATTAGAAACATTTTAGCCACGTGCTTCTCAGTCTGCCCGCTTAAATAATAAGATGAACAAAGTGAGAAAACTAGAATTCTATTATTTCTATTCGCAGAGTGGTGGCATCTCAAGAGTAACCGTGGCATCTCGAAATACCCGCACCTATAAACAGTGGTGTAGTGCAGGGTATACGGAGTATACCCACCTCTTTATTTGATGGCATGGGGTATACCCACTTCTACTGGGGGCATACATTAAGAGTATACCCACTTCTACTGGGGGCATAAATTTAGAGTATACCCACTTCTCCAGACACCACTACACCACTGCCTATAAACGACTGTCAGCCAGCGTACGCGCACATTCATGACAACACACACACACGCACGCACGCGCACACACACGCACCTCGCGTGAATTAAATGAACGCCAGCGAAATGCCATAGTGCCAAGAGTTGTGGCACCTAGTTCCCCATAGTTCCCTAGGCATCTCGAAATGGCCGACTGACAGCCAGCACGACAGCACAAAGACCGCGTAAAACAGCTGGTACAAATATATGACGCTGAAGTGCCACCCCTAAATGACACAAAAACTGTCAGCTGCCTCAAAAAGTCACGGTGCCACCACTAGCTGCCTCAAAATGAGTCCGATGACGGAAAGTGCCACGATTAGCTGCCTTAAGATGCCGGAGGTGCCACAAACAAAATAAGTCCGATGCCTCAAGTGCCACTACTAGATGCCTCAAAATGAGCCAGATGCCGGAAGTGCCACTACTGATGCCGGAAGTGCCACTACTAGCTGCCACTGCCGCGATTTGAGCTTGCTGTCTCTCCTGATTCCCCTATGTTTCCCTTTAGTGCAATGTTTCTTATAGCGTTTTAATCACGTTACGTTTATTTTTTAGATAGATAAAAAGTTTAAATGGCTTGGCTACTGATATGCATGTATGTAATATATATGTATTGTTCTTTTTTGCTAAATCAATTATTTTTACAGCCTGAATCGCTAAAGTACATATCATGTATTATATATAATAGCGTTTATTAAATATTTCATAATTTTCCTGTTTTCTATTATTTCTTCCTTATATTTATCTTACGTGTTTGTTCTAAAACTATTATAAAGTATTATGTTTAAACATACATTAAAAAGGCCTGTTTATATATTAATAACACTTTACATCGTGTGTGTGTGTGTGCTATATTTATATATTTATTAAGTATGTAAACATAATAATTTTAGAACAAACTGGAAGAAGACATAAGCTAAGATATAAGGAAATAAAAAGAAATAATAGAATACGAAAAAGTTATGAAATATTAAAAAAATTGTGATATTATTGCTTTTTCAGTATAAAAAAACATTTATTCTGAATAAATTATAATTGTAACGTGATAAAAACGCTTTAAGAAACACACGGAGGGAACAGACTTCGACAGAACACCGCATCTTCTCTACTTATTTTCTATTCTAATTATTAAAAGATTTCCAGATGATTTCCTCGCTCCATTCTGTCCGTTTAAGGGCTTATTGTAATCATAAACACCATGTTTATCGTCAAATGATGTCTTCGACGATGGTATTCTATAAAAATGAAAGCCATCTTTTTTGGCATTCTTATTCTGACACTTAACGCACAACAGGAAATTTTCTAGTGAGTTATCTTGCTCTTTCACTCGTGTCTTGGCTTTGCAGCGAGCACCACTTGGAGAGAAATACGTCTGTCACTGACGTCAGAGCAGCTGCTTAACTTGTAATTTACAAAGCTTTTTGGAATGTAGTTTAGAGCAATGGAAGAGATATAGAGTCATTATTAAATTTATTAAAGAAATAGGGTTATATGGGATAATTTAGTGTTTTTTTCTTTTTTTTTTTTTTTCTTTAATCAAGCATTTCCTTGTATATCGGTGCTCCACACTCCAGTTTAGTAGGTGGCGGTAGTGCACCATAAGCTGGTTTGCCAACCGCCATAAAATTACAGAAGAAGAAGAAGAAGAAGAAGAAGAAGAGCAGCTGCTTTCTATCATGGCGCTGTCCTGTGATTGTCATGCTTGAGTTTTTTGTACTGGGCTGTATTGTGCAGGTCTGTGCATGTTTTAAACGTAAGATAAGTTTGTTCTTAAATGGCATTTGAGAAAGTAATTAATCAAGTTCGTTTTAATGTTGCTGGTCACTTGCTTGTTTAATATTTAACTTGGTATTTAATTCGAAGGTTATGTGAAGCACAGAAGAAATTGTGATCTCATACGCAGCATTTGTATTGGAAGACACCAGACACAATTATTATTATTATTATAATTATTATTACTTTTCATAAGGACAACACACATTAAACAACATTACGGTAAATGTGCCAGTGTTAGCCAGCCGGCTAATTTTTAACTGCAGTCCTTTGATAATAAGGTGTTTTACAACCAAAAAGTAAAAAGGTGTCTCGTACAACATATCTTCCTACATGTAAATTTAACATCAGCTTTGAAATCCTGAGTAGATGTAGTTACACTGTGTGGTTCTGATAGCTGTGGTAAGATCCAAACTTTCAAAGCGTGTCACAATTTCTTTATACTATAAAGCCATAAGCTATGACATTTGGACTGGGTTTTTCTTTAATGACTCGTAAGTTTACCCAAGTCTGTGTCACATGTTTAAAAAGACACAGTGTGGATCAGATTAAACCATTTCTCTGTAAACTGAGAAGCTTTGGGACTGACCATAATGATTCCAGAGGAGACAACAGTGGTTCCGATGCACCAGTGAGAGTCTCACCGTTCTCTCAGAGAACTTTGTCTGGAAGGCGTCGACTTTTGTCCCCACTGGAAAGGGTCAGTGAGCTGCTGCCCGAACACATTCTAAGTCAGGAGGTTTGGGATCTCCAAGACACAAAAAACACACTGATGAAACATATTAAGAGCGACACTAGAATTAATGTGGAACAGGACTGTCACAATGAGGAGATAAGGAAAGGTGAGGCACCTGCTCCTGCAGGTGTGTCTGGGGAAAGGCCAATTTGCTTTGGAGAAACTCTTCTTGCTGAGTATCGCCAAAAGGGCCGCTTGGAGTTTCGTAAAATGTTTCAGCTTAAGGAGGGCCTGAAGATCCAAAGTAACTGGGGAATACTAGCTCATAAAGACATTGAGGGAAGACATGCTGGGAGCATCTCACGAACTTCAATGGGAATCCCAATTCTCATTCGTCGACCAACCCTGGAGGAGTTCACTCTCTTCATGAAGAGAGGGCCAGCTATTGCATATCCTAAGGTAAGAAAACAAGATCAACGTAACTACACTATCAATGTGTGCATACAGTTTCAGATGTTTTTTCTTGGCAGGATGCCAGTGCAATGTTGACTATGATGGACGTAACTGAAGGAGATTGTGTTCTGGAAGCAGGTTCTGGATCAGGAGCTTTGAGCCTGTTCTTGTCAAGGGCAGGTGTGTTGGTACTTTTAATGTAATTACTTCTGGATATCAATTAAATTTACAGCTCTGATCAGGGCCGCTGGAAGTCATGAGCCTACAGACCTATTTATAATACATTTTAAAAATAAATACATTGAGTTTCACTACTTTATTGCCATATACACTTCAGTGCACACAGCCAGGGTCTGAAACACACAGACATCATCAGTTCTCGGATGAATATACAGTATTGGCTATTAATCAGAAGCAGAAATACTTTTAATAATCCCAGGGGGAATTACTTTCGTTACAATCTCAGATATACATACATACAAAATGTTTACATAACAACATAAAATATTATAACAACATATAATATTAATTGAACTTCACAATTTTCAATGTCCATGCGGACGAACATATTTTACTTTCGTTTTTAAGTTAGGATCACACGTCGATTAACAGTGGTAAAATATTCTCACAGTAACATACCTAGTATATTTGTATATAGATCTTTTTTTTACTAAATAGTACTATTACGGTCTGTTTTAAACATATAAATAATTCATAAATTGAACAAAAATAATAAAATGGGTTTAGTTCTGATATTGTATACTTTTATAAAGAAATACTTTATTTGTTACAAACAAGAGATAAAGAATTTACAAATGTGCGGAGACCTTTCAGCACTCGGACAGCGCCATGTTTTTTTTAAAGCATTACTTTCAATTCTCATCTCAGCATATCCACAGGTACAGAGTCATTACTACAATAAATCCGTGGGGTAGCATTTAAAAATAGATGCATTTGTTTAAAGCAAAACATTTATATACTTAACAGGCTACAGGTGAATCAGCTCTTTACGCCTTCTAACGTCTCATAATCGGTCATCATTTATGTCCAAGAGACTCAATGATAATCTTTTACATTTTAATCCTTTAATTTTTCATATTTAAAAGCATTTTTGTGCTGCTGTGCATCCATGTATGTGATAAGCAACCCGCGTTGTCTTCCTGTTAATACTGTATGCGCATATTATCAACGCGCTCTTTACTCTAGCAAAAGACACTCGCGTTGCGCATTGTGCCGGTTGTATAATAAAGTCCAAAGTCCCTTATGAGCTAGGGGACGAATGTCCATGGAGTTTGGAATTTGTGGGTGGGCATGCATCAGCGAAAGGTGCGTCTTTTCTGGGTCATGGTGCTGCGTACCCATGTCTTCAAAAGACGCAAGGCGGAGAAAGTGCGCTCGGATGAGGTCACGGAGATGGGTGGGCACAGACAGTAATGAAATTAAAATCCAAAATACACGTAATAACCTACGTGTGTCAAAAATAATTTCCTAAAATATTCATAAGTAATATATAAATTGTGCAAAATATTTTTACTTAAAAAAATCTTCCTCTCGCCAATAGACCAACCCACTTCCCGCGGCCATGGCTCTGATAGATTCTACACTACGGCATTTATTTTATGTCCTGACAAATTGTACAGTTTAGGGGCCTCATTTATAAAACCGTGTGTAGAATCTTTACTAAAAGTCTACGTACGCATAAAAGCCAAAAATAGCGTATGCAAAAACATATTCAGATTTATAAAACCATGCGTACGCACACCAGCAAGCAATATTCCTTTTATAAATCACAGATCACCTGAAAATGTGCCTCACATCCCGCCCTATACCACGCCCATTTTTAACCATAAATAGTCAATGCAAATCACCTCCTGAAAACTGATCTTCGTATTAATTAGACTGGCATCCAATTGTGAGTTTGTAAGCTAAATGCGCCCAGCCAATATACATAAGCCATTGTCGTAATCCTCCAGCATTGCAATCATGCAGCATTACAGGGATCACCGCAGCATTTATATATTTTTACAGCAATTCTATGCTGTAACACCTTGCCAAAATCACAGCATAAATGAGAGGTATCACTAAAATAAAATAAAATAAGTATGTGTTTTCTGCTCATTTTGTGCACGCGTCTGATATATGCGAACTGTTCTCCAGCAGCACGAGCATTCTCCTCTGCTGTACAAAAAGCAGACATAAAAAAATGAATCATTTAAATTTAAAAACATAAATAGTAATTTCCTTTAACCTAACAGACTTGCATTAACTTGTATATGTGAGAGTCAATATTTATTTTAGTGTAACAGGCGAACACGTTTCTTCATGCAGGTTCTCACATCATATTTAGGACTATTATGACGATAATTGTTCGTGAGCTTGATGGCTGTATTTCCACACTTTGACACTTGATGATAAAAATGCACATTAATTAAGCATCATTTTTGGTTATTTACACTGTGTTTTTTAGTTATCTAATGGATATTTGATGCTCCCGTAGTGGACATTGTGACCGTGAGACAGCGCTGATTAAATATTTAAAATGATTTTTGATTTAAGATTGAATTTTACAAGATGTATATGAAAAATTATCAACCAGTAAAAGTGCAAATAACACTGCTGGATATCATTGTCATGATAACGTGGATCTAACGTATGATATAGAGTGAAATTTAACATGTTTGTGTTATCAATACTTATAATTGTTCTTGTTATATTTATATCAATCTGATTTCAGTTCACTTTCTCTCCATCTGTGTCGCCAATTCCCATTAATTGTCTCCAGAATGTGCGTACGCATGGGTCACAATTTGCTTACAGGTGCGCACCTTCTGCCATCAAGTTTTTCTTTATAGATCACAACCTTTGTGTGGGAAGTGGCATATGCACGTTTTTAGCCCCGTTGTGCGTATGCACGCTTTATAAATGAGGCCCCAGGGCTTAACGCAAATAATTTTTTATACTGGCCCAATTGGGCCAGTGGTTCAGGTTTTCACTTGCCCTGACAAAATTTTCACTGGCCCCAATAAAAAATGTCAGTGTGACAGTGTCACATATTTAAAAATAATAATTCAATAGTCAAATATAATTGAATACATATACAACAGACATGTTCCAACGAAAAAAGGTTCCACACTTTTTTGCTTTACCTGTAAACTGCCAGCAAACTGTGCAAAATATTGCATCATTTATTTCGTTGTGTTTTACCCAAGTAAATGTCTGCTTCCAAGATGTTAAATAATACACGTTGATTAAAATATATTTTTGTGACTGAGGGTGAAGCACTGGCCCGATCAGGCAAGTGACAATACTTTTTACTGGCCCGAATGTCTCTCACGCTTGCCCCGGCCACCAGGCAGTCCTTTATGTTGGGCCCTGCAGTTTAAACCAAAATAAACATATCAGTTGTATTATTAACTAGAAAATGCACTTCCGGAGGAACCGCAAAAGTGTGCTGGCTCTGGTGCGGTCACTAACGTGATTTGTGAAATGTAAAATTTTAGAATGTTGTTTTTTTTATCTTGTGCATCCTCGCATTGGAGTCCCAAGTTCATGTACAAAGTTTGGTTTCAATACGTGAAAGCATTCATGTGACACACACACACACACACACAGAAATTTATACAGACTTGTAAACAACTGTTTCTCTAAAATTTACGATAAAAGAAAATATTTCACTCAGTGATTGACAGCATAATGCAATCGATCGTGTTCCCGTTCAACAGTAGCTAAGCATCAGGGATGTGCACAGGAATTTTGAGGGGCAGTTGCTCTGACCTAAAAAAAAAAGGGCACCCCCCCAAAAAAAAATCTAAGTCACTGATAGGTTTCTCCAAATTTAATAACTGAAAATGTGTTAGTCTGAAAAATGATGGACATATGCATCTCGGACGGCTTAGGGGTGAGTAAATCATAAGTTTAATATTATAAATGTAAAAAGAACGTGTACAATAAATGACCTTAACATTAAAATGAATGGCAAATTCATTGATCAGGTAGAACAAGAAAAATACTTAGGAGTGATTTTAGATTCTCAGTTAAATTTTAAAAGTCATATTAAAAACATCTCAAGAAAAATGAAGGCCAGTATGAACTGTTTTAGAATGATTAGGAGCTGTCTAACATTAGAATGTGCTCATGTTTTTTTGAACACTATGATCCTGTCCCACCTGTCGTACTGCACCACTGTTTGGACCCAGACTAGCCAAACTACCCTAAAGCCTATTGAGAGGCTTTATAACCGTGCTCTAAAAATTTTAGTTAAAAAGCCTATTCGATTTCATCATTGTTATATTTTAAATGAATATAAAATTTTAAACTTTGCTAATTTAGTTAATCTCAGATATATAATGTTGTTTTTTAAATGTTTGATTGGACTTGCACCGGAGCCACTTCGTAAATTTGTTAACAGGCTGGAACCATCCAGATTAACAAGAGCAGTTACATGTGGAAACTGTAAAGTTCCATTCTTTAAAACATCTTTTGCTCAAAATGTTTTTTCTGTGAAAGGAGCCAGTCTGTGGAACTGGCTTCCTACAAATATAAAGAGAAATACAAATACAGAATAGACAAGCATTTCAAATTAACAAATTAACTCTAGTCTCAATGTTGATGTAGCTTATAGCTGAAATATCAGACAAGTAATCTGAAAAGAGTTTTGCATTCCCTATGTCCAACAAGGATAACAAAAACAAGTAAAACTCTTATTGATCTGGCATTTACAAATAAACCTGAAAGGATAATAAAAATATATAATCTTCTGACAGGTTTGTCTGACCATAACATGATCCTGGTTGTTAGAAAATTAACAAAGCAACGTTTGCAGAGTAATTTTCGTCAAAATTCTAAACCAGGAGTAGGCATCCCTAGGAGTAAAATAACAAGATTTGAAAATGATATAAAAAATATTAATTGGGATGATGCTTTACAAACTGGTGATCTGGACAAAAACTGTGAAATTATGATGCAAACTATTGAAAAAATTATTCAAAAGTATACACAACCATTAAAATGTAGACATAATAGTGCATCCCTAAAATGGCTAAATACAGATATTTATCAACTAATGAAAAAGAGAGATCTTGCTTTGAAAAAGTCTTTGCTTACAAAAACACAGACAGATATCCTAAGTTTTAAATCGCTAAGAAATAAAGTAGTTAGTGAAATGAGGAAGGCAAAAACTGTATATTTTGAGCAATTAATTACAGAATCAGGAGGAAATAGCTCATCTCTATGGAAGTGTATCAACAAACTTTCTAAACGAGAAGGCATGCAAAGAAAACCGTTGTTGGAGGTGCATATAAATGGAACACTTAGTACTGATAGCACTGAAATTGCCAATGAATTTAATAGATATTTTATCCAGTCTGTAGAAGAGCTTACTATAGCTTTTGAACCTGTACAATTACCTCAAAATGCAATAATTGACACACCCTCATCCTTTTATATCTCGGAGGTTGATGAAGGTAAGATACTTCAAATAATTAATCAATTGAATAATTCAAGAGCTAAGGATATATTTGGGATAGATACTGCATTTGTAAAAAAATACAGTGCTTGTTTGCTAAAGCCCTTGGTAAATTTGATAAATTTATCTATTAGAGAAAGTAAATTCCCCTCAAACTGGAAAACTTCTATTATAATCCCCATTTTTAAGTCAGGATCAATTGATGAGGTTCAAAATTATAGACCAATTTCTATACTTCCTGTAATCTCTAAAATCTTGGAAAAGTTGGTATCTGAACAACTTATCAAGTACTTAGAAAAACACGATCTACTTCACTCTAAACAGTTTGGCTTTAGGCCTACGTATTCAACAGAAATGGCAAATTGCTATCTCACAGAATTTATTAAGGGAGCTTTGGATAATGGCAATGTAGTAGGCGCTGTGTTTTTAGATCTCAAAAAGGCATTTGATACAGTTAATCATGCGATTCTCCTACATAAATTAAATTTGTTTGGCTTCTCTCACCAGGCTATGAATTGGTTTAGATCATATTTAGAATCTCGAGATCAGTGTGTTAAAATAAATAACTCAAGATCAGTATTACGAAACAATGAGGTGGGTCTTCCTCAAGGGTCAATTCTGGGTCCATTGTTGTTTTCCTTATATGTCAATGATTTACCAAATTGTTGTAAGCAAACTAAATGTCAGTTATATGCAGACGACACAGTCATTTATGTATCGGCACAGACTCCACGCTTAGCTGCAGATATATTAACAAATGAAATGACTGATATGTCGCAGTGGCTGAAAAATAACTGTTTGACTTTGAACTGCTCAAAAACTGTCTCAATGTGTTTTTCAATAAGACAGAAGGAAATGGGTGGATTTATAATTAAAATCAATCAAAAGGCAATAGAGACAGTTAACAATTTTAAATATTTAGGTGTTATTTTAGATTCTCATTTAAAATTTGATGTGCATGTAAAGAGGCTGTGTAAAACAATCAGATCAAATTTGAATTGTTTTTACATGATTAGACCGTATGTATCTCTAAAAACAGCTAAGTTGTATATGCATGCAATGATCTTTTCGCATCTATCTTATTGTGTGACTGTCTGGAGTCAGGTTTCTCAACTGACTATTAAACCTGTTAGATCTTTATATAAACAAACACTAAAAATTCTGGACAAGAAACCAAACAAATGGCATCATTGCAAAATTATACAAAAACATAGTCTGCTTAGTTATGAAAATTTTATTAGTTTGTCTCTTATTAAATTGGTTTTTAAATGTGTACATAATCTTGCTCCAGACATTATATGCAAATTAATATTGAAACAGAGTAGTAAGGGGATGACTACAAGAGCTATAACTAACCAGAATTGCATAGTACCAAAGAGAAAAACAAAATTTGCACAATCCACATTTTCAGTTCAAGGTACACTGCTTTGGAACAGCCTGCCAACTGAACTGAAAATGCAAACAAAGTTGAACATTTTTCAAATACATTTGAAAAAGTGGTTCAAACAAAAACAGATTTGTGAACATTGATAGTCTTGCACAGTCTCAGCTTTGTTTTTTGTTTTTGTTTTTTTGTTTGTTTTGTTTTTATCTTTCACTTAGCTTTGTTGTGTGATTTATTGTTTTATTGTTCTTAAAAAAGCCTAACCAGGGACTGGGGCTGCAAATTAGCCTTTGGCTAGAAGCCTATATGTAGAGCATCGGCTGCTTGAAAGTGTAGCAATGTTTACTGCATTGTCCCTGTTAAATAAACCAATAAATAAATAAATAAAAATGTATAAAGTTAGAATCTCCTAAGATGGTCTGAGGACATCAAGTTTACACTTACATGATACAAAATGGTTTTAGACAAAACTCATGTTTTTTATGTTGTGAATCTCATGTCACGTGTGTGTTGTGAGATGCACTTACATCATAAAGTACAGTACACAGCGAATCAGACGTCAATCATCGATGGATTTTCTTCAATCTGTGCTACAATGCTTCTGGAGGCTGGGCGCATTTAACTGTGTTTGACGACAAACAGGTCACGCGTATATAATGGCGGGTACATGCGTGAAGTTTTGCTTTTAGTTAAAAGATTGGTAAATTTATATCCACATCATCCAACACTGTTTACGTTCTGTGCGTTTCTAATGTTACATAGGCTAACAGCATGAGACGATCTAGTTTTTGCAGCGATCTGAACAATTCATTCAAACTCATTCGCAAACCAAATCAAAACGTTTGGCCCATTTGCTTTGTAAAGAATCGACTCAAAAGACTCATTTATTTGCAATACTTTGTAAGGAATCGACTCAAACGAGTCATTAATACTCGAATGCCCCAGAAACACAAGACGGCACTTTAAAAATAAAATACACATTTAGTAATTAATTAAAATACAGTAATGAAGGAATGCCGCACAGTGTAACGAAGTAAAAGTATAATTTATTTGTTTCCACCTCGGAAGGGCAACTTGAGATGAGAAGCACGGGCAGTTGCCTGGACAACCTGAGCAACCCCCCTCCCCCTGTGCAGGTCCCTGGTCATAAGCATGATTTTATGGTAATGGTGACTTTTTCGCATCAATCCACAATCATTTAAACCATAAACAATCTAGCTGTCATAGAGCCGACGCCGAACTAGTCGCGGCATTTCAGCACTGCCCCTGTTGGGCGAGGACGTGCCACTCACGCGTACAGGTCTTTACAAACTAATACGTTTACAGTATTACATTGATGAAAAAGGGAATTAAACTTGTCATGCCATATATCATTAAAAAAAGAAAGGGTTTAAAGGGTTTAACGTTAGATGTCTGAATCATTCCTACCTGAAACTGCGCGTCCTCCAGACGAGGTTGTTGCTCCAAGCGTTCAGAATATAACATCCATTTGCAGTTTTGTGCACAAACGTATATGAGAAATATTAATATTCCATCAGATTTAGTATCAAATAATACTCAGTATAGTTTTTCAATACCATATTCACGCAGTCAGGTTAGTTTCGGTCTAGTCACGTGTAAAGGCAATTAAACACGCTTGGGCTGCCCTCTAGTGGTAAAATCGTATTAAAATGTTTATTTTAACATAGGGTTTAATTGGATATTTTAAAGTGAAAATAACATAATATAGACATGTTACTGCAATTTTTTTTATCTTGGGCATCTTCACATTGGAGTCCCGAGTTCATATAAAAAATTTGGTTTAGGTATGTTAAAGAGATCCTGAGATATGAACTACTTCCTGTTTGGCGACTGCGCCACAGTTATCTTTTAGACTGTGATGGGCAAATGCTTCAGAAAATCAAAAATCCTTCTAGTAACTTTTGTGAGGCTTGGTCCAAGGATCGTATACGTCGAGTTTCGTGGAGTTCTAACAAAATTTGTGACCTGTGAATCTTTTTTAAGGTTTTCTGTTCAATCCAATATGGCGGAAGAACAACATGGAATTCTGACATCAGGTTTTCAAGCAACTTAGACCGGCACTGCCCGAACATTTTAAAGTTTGAACGGTGTCTCTGTGTCAAACAGCCTAGTCACAGGAGCTGGCCAAAAATTAGGTCGGAATAATAATAAAAATAAGAAAACTTATGAAGAACAATAAGTGTGCTTTTGCAAGCACACTTAATAATACAGCTGCAAGCAGCGATAACTAGAGGGCCGATAATTTGGGCGACTTTTTGCATATTTAAGAAAATCGTCTTTGGACGATTTTGCTAGAAAATTAGGCCGATTAATAGGCAGGCGCATCTGCGGGCACCTAAGCGTTGTTGTAGAACTCGTGAGTTGTGACGCCGCCTCTTGCTGCAGCTTGCTGAGGCTGTGTCTGTAAGACTCTGCAACGGTGCCTTGTTCACAAACAGCTTTAGTAAACGATGGCGGGATCACGCAAATTAAGCAGCCAGTCCAAAAGCGTGACAGGCTTATGTCTGGCAGTATACTGTCTGTGCGGTCACAAAGTTTGGGATCATTTAATGTGATTAATGAGATATGATCTTTGTTTGCGTGACCGAGTAAGCAGAGCCACTCGCACACCCTTTCTCTCTTTAAACTGTCTCTCTGCTCTCTCCCTCGCGCATATTACTAAAAACAAAACTGACATGATGGCGAAAGGTCGGAAGACCAAATCATATCCAGCGAGGAAATGTTTTTGTGTTGTTAACTGACTCCTTTGAATCAATTTGTTTGAAAAAACGGTTGAAACAACAGATCTGTCCAACACTGAACCCACAAGACGTCACTGTCAGCACAATCAGTCACTCATAGCGCCTCAGAAATGAAAAGGTAAATGTGTTTAGAAAGATTTGCCCTAAATAACAGTCTAAACTAAAAAACTTAGATGTATACTATGTTAACTTTGTAGGATAAAACCCTTCTTTGGTAGACCTGATAAATTATTTAATCATCATAAAGCAATAAAAGCCATGGTAAAAAACTGTTCAAAGAGCAAGAAATGATGACAGCAGAGTGTCAGGTAATATCTGGGTCTGATAAATGCATGGTGCGGAGGAGGTTTTACAACTCTTCAGAAATACCAGTCATCTTTTTTTTAAATACTTTGGCTTAAATAGTGCCATTTTTGCATTTAAAATATCTGCTAATGATGAGGACATTTTGATTATTATATACAAATAGAAAATTGGGCAAACATATCGCCCAAGAAAATCGGCGTCATATATCGGCCACTGGCTGCACTGATTTCTAAATATCGGCAACGGCCAGAGAAAAAAACCCATATTGGTCGACGATGACTAGCCCTTTGCACAATCACTACATGGTGTCTCTCAGAAAACAGTGCATGGTGGGCAAATGCATAAGTGGGTAAATATAAGTGAACTATTTTAAAGTATGTTGTTAGTGACACAAACAACTGTGACTCACAATACCCACATCAATGTAATCAGACCCCATTGCCAAACATACACCCCAACTTTCATCACAATCGGAATACATGGGAACAGCGTTTGAGATATTAAAAATCCTTTCGCAATTTAGCATCTACAATGTCTAGACATCATGTTGTCCACTTTTATTGTCAATTGCATGAATCCCCTAGGAGGAGTATTTAAAAGTTCACCACATGCAACTGTAAGCCTTAAATATAGCTGTAAGCAGCGATGGCGGGCCCTCGCATAACTTTTAATCGCTATACAGAACCTCCCAGAAAACGATGCACGGTGGGTGCAAGTGGGTAAATATCAGTGGACTATTTCCTGTTGTTACTGACCAATTTGGGTCATGTAGTTAAAACAAACCCCACATTTTAGACTAACTGGGGCACTATTGAGCTACGAGACACGCCTTTGTATAGCCTTTTTGTCAACACTTTAAAGCCGACAACTGTGATGTGTGTGCCAAATTTCAAGTTTATCTAAGCACACCAAGAGCCTTAAATATGTCTGAAATAAAAGTAAACTTTTACGTGATGCTATGGCAACAGCATGTAAGATATCAAAAATCTGTTTGCAATTTAGCAAGTCCAATGTCTCAGTATTATGTTGACAAAGTCTGGGGTCAATCGCATAAATCCTCTAGGATAAGTTTTTAAAAGTTTACCGCATGCAACTGTCAAAATATCCAACTTTATGACTGTCACACTTCCTGGCGTCTGTTGTTGGTGCTATGCCCGGGACCCACAGTAGGCACAGTGATACGGTCAGAATCTTTGGCCCAACAAACATCCCATGTGTCTTTACAATAAGACATTTTTTGCCTTAGAGATAAGACGGTTCCTGTTTTTCTGATTTCGCCATAATGTCTTGACACCATGTTTACCACATTTGGTGTCAATCGTATAAATCCCCTTGGAGGAGGATTTAAAAGTTCAGGGCATTCAAATGTCCAAAAATCAGCATAAAATCCAAAATGTCCAACTTCCTGTTGGGCGGAGCTAAGGACTGTAAATTTGAAAGTTGTTTGTTTTGATGAGAGCAATGTACTTACCATGTTTCAGGATTGTAGGTCAAACTAATTGCACATTTTGGACAAAAGGGGGAGCTAGAGAGCCGCTACAGTGACACGCCCGTGTCTGAGCTTTAGCCCACGCCTAACGGCTGACAACGCTGAGGTGTGTTGTCAGCCGTGTGTTGTTTGTTTAATTCTAAGCATGCCAAGAGCCTTAAATATGGCTGAAAATAAAAGTAAAGTTTGACACATATCCATGGAAACAGCTTTCGAGTTGTCAAAAATTCCTTCGCAATTTAGCATCTACCATGTCTTCACATTATGGACACAACTTTTGGTGTTAATTACATGAATCCCCTAGGAGAAGTATTTAAAAGTTCTCCGAATGCAACTGTCAGTCTGTGTCTAAAAATGAATGTAAAGTTTGATGAATTGCCATGGAAACAGCATTTGATATATCAAAAATCCCTTTGCAATTTAGCATCTACAATGTATCAGCATCATGTTCACCACTTTTGGTGTTAGTTGTATGAATCTTCTAGGAGTATTAAAAAGTTAATTGCATGCAACTGTCGAAAAATCCACCGTTGTGGATTTTCTATAGGATTTAAGTCAGTTGATTGACTGACCACTTCATTGTTTCCTTGTGTTGGGGATCATTGTCTTGCTGAAATGTCCACCCTCTTTTCATTTTCAGCAGATTGCAGCAGATTTTTATCCAGAATGTCACGGTACATTTCTCCATTCATCATGCCTTCAATAATATGAAGTCTGCTAGGGATGTCCCGATCCGATCACGTGATCGGAAATCGGCCCCGATCACGTAGTTTCAGACTCGATCGGAATCGGACGTTACCTCCCGATCAGGACTCGGATACATATGCAGGGTTTAAAATCCATTAAGTTCTCGCTCTGCTCCGCGCCAGTGTACGCGCTGCGCTGGTGCGTGTGAACTGAAGAGAATAGGCTTGTTTGACTTCATCCGGCTGCCGGTTCTTGTGGTGCTGCATAACGTCAAAGTTCCGCGAGAACGATTTAAAAGCAAACTCCTCCGTATGATTTCGCGGATCACTCTCGCGGTAGTTTGACGTCACCCGGCTGTCGATTGTTGCGGCGCCGCATGAAGTCGAACAAGCCTATTGACGTGCTTTCATTCATAGGCTTCACACTCGTGCGTGCAAGGAACCCACGACAAAACCGCGTTTTTACCGCTCATTTAAACGATGCGTTGATCGTTATTGTCAACATGTGCTCAGACGCAGTTCCGCGTCTCACTCAGAACCTCAAGAACGCGCATTCGCGCAGGATCATTTGACATTACTGTAGAGATGAGAGAGAGAGAGAGAGAAAGAGAAAGAGAGAGAGAGAGAGAGAGAAAGAGAGAGAGAGAGAAAGAGAGAGAGAGAGAGAAAATGGTGCCCATGTCGAAAAAAATTAATAGAAGTCTAGAAACAAAGTATTAAAGTATGTATAGCCATGTCACTCATCTCATTACAAAATGTTAACTAGATAACTGGATACAACTGATTGTATAGTTTAATAAAATAATGTATTTTGATTATACAAATGAATCACGACTTACTATAGGTATTTTATAACTAACTGCTGACCAGCTTAGGGAATCTCTATGGCTAATTTATAAGAGATATTGCTGAATCAGTATGTTGTTTTTCTTGTTAATTGAGTCTTTTTGGGTAGCCTATCTTATGCGTAGAATGAGTCAAGGAGGTTAAGTCTTATAACTTCATTCAAAGTTTGATCAATTGTGCATAATGACATGTGCACCAAATGCATATAGGGTGTCAGACTCATAGATTTGCATAATTTAAAGTTCAGGTTTTAAAGTTTGGGTCAACATGTGGCACAGCTTTAAAACTGAAACTTATAAAATCCTATCAGAGATACAAAATGTCATTGAAACACACCCAGTGGCTTTGCTGTCATCAGGATTAAACATGTCACCCCTCGAACCCTCCCTCCCAACAGAGCCTCCCCACAAAACAAACCCCAATTTAACCCCTGAACATATATAGTATATATTCATTATTTTTTAACACATCTGTAGTTATGCGCTGGCACAGAGTTAGACTCATGACATAAGGAACATCCTGGACTGGTTCTGTTTTTTCGCTCTTCTTTATTCTTTTTTTTAATGTATTATAAAAGTATCGGATCTGGACTCGGTATCGGCAGATACTCAAAATCAAATGACTCGGACTCAGACTCGAGGGCAAAAAAACCTGATCGGGACATCCCTAAAGTCTGCCAGTACCCCTTGATAAAAACATGCCCAAACCATGATCCTTCCACCCCCAAACTTAACTGTTGGTATGGTGTTCTTGTGGTGGTGCAATGCCATTTCTTCTTCAAACATGCTGTGTAGAATGACTGCCAAAAAGTTCAATTTTGACTATAGTCTCCCAATAATCCACAGGCTTCTCCAAATGCTCTTTCGCAAAATTTATCCGAGCCTCAACATGCTTTTTGTGCAGCAATGAAGTCTCAGTGGTGAGCGTGCATGGATGCCATGGCGGTTCACTGCATTGCTTATAGTTTTCTTTGAAACAAAAGTACCTGCTGATACAAGGTCTTCCTGAAGTTCTGCCTGAGTGATTCTTGGCTCTTGGAGAACTCTCCTGATTATTCTTTGGACTCCTCAGACAGGGATCTTATGTTGAGCACCTGATCGTGGCCGGTTTATGGTGAAGTGATACTCTTTCCATTTCCGGAAAATTGGCCCCCACAGTGCTCACAGGAAGATTAAGCATTCTGGAAATGCGCCTATAACCATTCCCATTAAAATGCTTTTCAACGATAAGATTACGAAGATCTTGAGAGTTCTTTGCTTTTACCCATCATGAAGTCTTTCCTGTTTGCTTCCTGGCTAAGCAGGAGCCTTTATAGGCCATCAATTAGGACTAAAGCAGCTGATATCAATTAGTACTGTTAGGGGGCTCAATACTGACATATCTCAGGTGATCTCCTGGGTTTCTATGCCATGTTGCACCTTTTTCTCTTCATGTGTTCAATACTTATTCCCTGTGTCATTTCACTTTATTTATTATGACTCAGCTTGTATACTTAACCTCTTGAAAAGCTCCCCCACTCTAGCCCAAACCATGAAAAGACCTACTTTCACTAAAATGTTTTTTTTACTAAGCCATTTAAAGTATAAGCATAAATATGGTATCATTACAGAGAAGACACTTTGAGCTTAAAGGGGGGGTTCAATGGTATTTCAAGCATTCTGACTTATTAACACAGTTATAGAGTTGTTTCCTCATGCTAAACGTAGGCAAAGTGTCAAAAAAGCAGTTGGGCGTGTTAGAGTAAGTAAGACTTCTGTCTTATGTTGGAAATAGGCGTGTGCATATTATATAAATGACACAAACATGTAGTGAATCATAAGTTATAAGTGTTGTAAAGTGTTGCATGACTCGTACTCGCTCCTCCTGTGGTAGTAACTCCTCCTTCTTAATTTTTTCGTACGTTATCGGAAAGATTCGGTAAAGCTGATATTTCTTTTATAAATCTGATTAAACTAAAGACTCTTCGGAGATATAAAGGATGTAATACTACTCTGTATTAGGTACTCCAGATTAACATCAGAAATGCAGAAACAGTGTGTGTTAAGTGAGCTTTAATTTTCCAGGTTTCAATTATTTTCATTATTTTAAGTTAAAAATTAAAAAAGTCAGAGAGGTTGAAGTACTTTGGAATAAAACTTTTTTTGCATAAGATCTTAGACCTAGAAATGCAATGATCCCAAAGCCACACGTCTATAGAAGTTATTTTTCACGTTTGAGGTCAATAGGCCCAAAAATGAGGGTTTTACAAGATTATTGTAAGACTAGTGCCTTTTCTAGGTAGCAGTCAGCCCCAAAATAAAAGTCTTTTGTTTACATGCATACACGTTCGTTCTTATTATTATTTGTCTTTATGTTAGCTTATAAAATGCAGTTTCCACACCACATATAAAACGTCACACAAAGATAGTTGTATTCGTTTTCTAATTGGCTACAAGTTCTGTCTATCATTATTTTCCATGAAGTCATTGGAGGAACGATCGAGTCAGATGATGTCACAATATTTGACAGCACTGTTTGGATATTCTGTATTATACTCCTTCCTACTTTTAGAAACAAAGTTTGACCACAGGTTTATGTGTTTAGTGGCACCTAAAGTGTAATCTCATATACAGTGTTCCAACGCAAATAGTCCACAGATTGTATATTAGATTCTATTACAAGATGTTCATACGAAATCTGATGTAAACAACAGACTATATATCTATATTTTATGGATTATATGCATTTGTGGAAAAAAATGGTCATTGGATGTATTCTATTAGACCGTTTTCATGGGTTATTCACACATCTGAAACAGACCGGACTCAACTTGCGATCGTTATATCAACACACAGGTAAGAAGTCATGTTCATATTTTGCATGTTGTCATCTGGACTTCTATCACAAAATACTACATTTATGATGCTAGAGCATCTGTATTAAGGATGTCAATTTATGCAATTTTCCATATTTGATGATTGTTTAAATTAACGATCCATCAATCGAATAATCGTTAAATGTAATAGTGCATTAAGCCTTTACTGCAGTGGCATAGGCTAGCCAATTACATAAAAGTGCGTAAAAATGCAAGCTTCCTCACGCGAAATAAAAGATTTTATTTTCTCTAAATAACATGCTAGTGGGATTGTAAAATGAGTCAATATAGTTGGTGTTTTGATAAAAAATCATAAATTTAATCTCGTAATGAAATATGACTAATAGACACAGTGAACTCCGCCCCATATGGGCACTCTGCACAGTCGCACAAAAGTCAGTGTGTCCATGACAAAATAAAAGATTCATTATCATCAAGTTTTTTTTTTTTTATTGTTCACCTCGCTTTACGAGTCATTGATACACCGTTTGTTGTAATTATATCCAAGCAGCACACGGAGGGCACTTTTCCCGTTGTTACCTCAACCTGCGGCGTACTTTCAGCAAAGATACTTATATTATGAAGATTTCAACCTTCAATTAGAAAACCCACAACAGTGTTTAGCGTGTAGCGCCTCAGCGAGTCAAAAATGATTATCATGTTGCGGGCGTTTAGAGTGAAACGACTGTCATTTACAGTTTACATTTTAGTAATTCTTACCAGAATTTAAAGGAATAGTCTACTCATTTTCAATATTAAAATATGTTATTACCTTAACTAAGAACTGTTGAATCATCCCTCTATCATCTTAGTGCGTGCACGTAAGCGCTGGAGCGCGCTGCGACGCTACGATAGCATTTAGCTTAGCCCCATTCATTCAATGGTACCATTTAGAGATAAAGTTAGAAGTGACCAAACACATCAACGTTTTTCCTATTTAAGACGAGTAGTTATACGAGCAAGTTTGGCGGTACAAAATAAAACATAGCGCTTTTCTAAGCGGATTTAAAAGAGTAACTATATTTTATGGCGTAATAGCACTTTTGGGAGTACTTCGACTCGGCGCAGTAACACCCTCCCTCTCCCATTATGAGAGTGAGAAGGGGAGCGGACTTTTCAGGCGAGTCGAAGTACTCCCAAAAGTGCTATTACGCCATACAATATAGTTCCTCTTTTAAATCCGCTTAGAAAAGCGCTATGTTTTATTTTGTACCACCAAACTTGCTCGTATAACTACTCGTCTTAAATAGGAAAAACGTTGATATGTTCGGTCACTTCTAACTTTCTCTCTAAATGGTACCATTGAATGAATGGGGCTAAGCTAAATGCTATCGTAGCGTCGCAGCGCGCTCCAGCGCTTACGTGCACACACACAGATGATAGAGGGATGATTCAACAGTTCTTAGTTAAGGTAATAACATATTTTAATATTGAAAATGAGTAGACTATTCCTTTAAGATTAAATTTTTATCTGTTCATTAAAAACAGCTTCTGGTCTCCTTCCCTGTGTAAAGCAGCGTTAGCAGCATTGCTATGCTAATCTTGCAGGCTTCCCTGAAGAGGGTCTTTGCTTTCAGTATCCTAAACGTATTTGAATTTTCATTTCGTTGCATTAGCAGCCAGCCTCGTCTCGAATGATGTTAAAAAGCCCAGGTGTGTGTTTGGCATCGAGCATCATTGTGATCATGGCTAGTTTAACTTCTACAGCTTGTTTTCACCGGCTGTATGTGCTTTGCACAGGTGGCGCGCACACGTGCTTGCTTTTTCGACTGCCGTTAAAGCAGACATATCATGCTTTTAAATCTGTCCTTTTTACATATAAATCATCTATTTGTGGTCTATGTAAAGCGAAACTGCAATGCTTGGGTCTGAATTCCTCATTATTATAGCCCCACAGGCCCCCTTTCTACCCCTTTTCTGATGTGCATCTGAGAGCAACTCGTTTTGGTACTGTCTTTTTAAATGCACGTCATACCCTGCCCCCTCTCCAGGTTGCAGAGGTGACACTCGGTTAAACTCCACCCCGTTCGGCCATTTTTGTAGTTTTATAGCAGAGATACGATTATCTAGCTGCACAGAAACTTTTTATTTACTCGTTATTCACAAAATGTCAACAACGGAAGACTTGTCCATCCAGCCTTATATGTTCGCGCCAGAGTCGGAAACGGACTGAGAGGAAAATGAAGACGACGAACCTGCAGAACAACGTCTTCATATGGAGGTATCGCAATGGTGTGAGGCTGCAGCCTCCGGAGGTCGCATATCTAGGCTGCATACGTCATCAAGACGGTCTTATTTCAGAATATTAACAAGTATAAAGTTTACTATTATTCTTAGTTAATCGTAAGTTGTTGTAATATGCTCATGACTTGCAAATGTGATGCTCAGTTAACTTAAACCAGGCTTGATGCCCAAAAGCGATCTCCGCAGGCTGCAGCCTTCGGAGTGAGAAACAGCACTGCTAAACCATGACCACCGTGTACTTTACTTTTTTACTTTAAGTTATAAACTGCTTACCGAAGTGCTCTGCTCGTCGTCTCCAAAGAAATAAGTAATTGACCCCTCAATCAGACGAAGTCTATCGGCAAATCCTTCTTTATACTGGCGGAGATTGGTGAAGTAGTTATCCTTAAAGTGCCTCGGGCACACAAAAATGACTTTACCCACAGATGTGAGTACATTTCTTACGCTCTCGTAACTTCTGCATCCTTGAGCTTGGACTACAATATCGCAGCGAGAAATATAAAATGGCGGATTGCTCGTAGTGTTGGGCTGGAAGTCAATGTCCTTATTTAGCAGTTCCGCTGCAAATGCTGTGACGTAATTGTTCAAAAAACGTAATAGATAATAGAAAAATCAGAACCGGTTGGAAAATATGACCAAAACAGAATATAAAGATATCAACAAAGCACCTGAAGAGACTAATTTAAACTTTTATGTACTTATAAACACTACAAATATACAACAAAATGCATTTAAGAGCCAAGAAAGTGGATTTAGCATGATATGTCTCCTTTAAGTTTTATCGATTTAATTCTTATCGACAATTAATCGAAGATCGATTAATTGTTAACATCCCTAATCTGTATCTCAAAACAGAGACCATACATGATGCTAAACCCGTAGACCTTTTAAACGATGTAAAGTAAAGTTGGCTATATAGATATTGTAAGCAGCATTTAAAAAACTGACGTCATCCCGCACACGAAATAGTGCACATTGAGAGGTTAAATGTTCTGATTTCTTTCTTTGAATTCAATATTTGGCTTGATTGCTATATCTGGAGGACATTTTGTGTCAATAGCCCACTTAGAAATCCCTTTACTAATAAAAATGCTGATGTGTCAAATACTTATTTTCCCCGCTGTAAACCCCGCGTGTCATCACAATAAGATATTTTTGCCTTAGATATAAGACACTTCCTGTTTCTCTGATTTCGGCATAAATTTGTTGCCTCGCCATGGCAGCACCGTGTGCACCAATGTTGTTTTTGTAATACAGGGGGCGCTACAGAGCTACCCTGCCACGCCCGTGATCCAGCCTTTGTCCGATCCTCAGGGCCGGATTAACCATTCGGGCAGCTGGGCAATTGCCCAGGGGCCCAAGACCTCCAAAGGGCCCAGGGTAGCAAGGGCACGAGCAAAATACTGTATCTGGTTTTCTCTCGCTGGCCGCTTTATATTAAACAAACTGTCAACACGGGCTTTTGCGCTGCAAAGAGAGACGCTGCGCTGCCTATGACTTTGAACGTGAGTTAAGAGCGGTCTAATATTAGGCTATATGATGGTCTAGTAATAATAATTAAGTAAAAGCCTATTTTCATTTTTAGACAATGCTTGTATATGCAAAAAATAAGCTTTTTATATCAATGACTATGCAAATTAGAGTTAATCCATGGTCATCTTAAATGTGTATTAATTAAAAAGTTCTGTTAAGTCAGCTTCCGTCAACGACGAGGACAACTCAGCCAAGTTAGCCAGGACTTTTCTAGACTGCCAGCTTACGTTTACAGCCCGTAGATTATACAGAGATGCTGATGTGTTTTGTTTTCATAGCATCATATGTGTGTGAATGTCTTTGATAGGGGACATAGTAGTGCATTTGTATGAGCATTTTAATATTTGTAAATCATAAAACACCTGATGACAGTTAGAATTTTAAGTATTGAGTATATTTACTGTATATTACGGTAATATATTCTGTATATGACCATATTATGGTGATCCTGGGGTCGTGATGATGGGGCCCTTGAATATTGTTGCCCAGGGTATAACAAAGTGTTAATCGTGCCCTGCCGATCCTAATGGCCGACGACTCTGACGTCTGTGCCAAATTTCAAGAGTTTTCGAGTATGTTAAGGGATCCCAAAATGCCCCAAAATTAAAAAAAAAAAATGAATAAATTAGAGTAAAAACAATAGAGCTTCACACCTTTCGGTGCAGGGCATTCTGCCCATCTCCTTGGTGCTTGGACCCTAATAATCCTAAGGAAAACAACAGGGCTTCGCACCTTTCGGTGCAGGCCATTCTGGCCTGCTCCTCGGTGCTCGTGCCCTAATAAAAAAAATACTAATCCTAAGGAAAACAATAGGGCATTGCACCTTTCGGTACAGGCCATTCTGGCCTGCTCCTCAGTGCTCGGGCCCTAAATATACATTTTGTACACATGCATTTTAGCAGACAACTTGAGGTAAGTTTGGAAAACAGTTTCTGAAAATACAGGTGAACATCACATGCCTGGCATTTTCAAAGCCTTTATCCAAGCAATGCTAAGAAACTGAATCTTTGAGTGATACACAACAGAGCATTGCTAAACTGTTTGAAAACAGGTCGCATGCATATGGCATTGCGTTAGTCAGGTGTAGGCAATAGCGTCTTGTAAACAATAGCGCAATGTATGGAATCATTTACAGCACACACTTATAATATCCTGTAGTGCAGCCTTACTGAAAGTTGCCATCAAGGACAACATACAGCGATTGTAAATGATTGTGTCTAAACTACACAAAGTAGAGAATTACATGCCATGTAACATGTGTCTTCTCTTTTGTAAACAATGGTTTCTCAATCTGAAGCCTGCAGCCTGCGGAGGTCGCATATGCAGGCTGCATAAGTCATTAGCATATTTCATGGTAGCGAATATAAATGAAAATAAATGACTTACTTCAGGAATATTATCCTCATCCAGTCAGTCTTGATTTAGCCAGAGTTTCATTGTTTTTCTGAGGTAAAGATGATCTCTTCATTTACTCTTCCTTACTGTCCAGACATAACTGAAGTTTCAATTCATTTGGCTGCAGGGCCACCAGTTAACTAGCCCTGTAATAGACAAATAGTCAAGCCCTGAAAACAATCACTTGCTTTAAAGAGAATTAAATTGGATTGTGTCAATAAAAAGATTCGGCACATGCACATTTTTGTTTTTTGATATCTGTTACGACCGCCATAACCTCAAAGTCATTAAACATTTCAAGAACCACAAGAAAAGGTACGGAGATAATTTGGTTAAAGTCGCAATGATTAAAATGAAAAACTGTAATTTGTTTTGGAATATTGTGTTATTTTTTACAAATTACTTATCTGTGACTTTGTCTTTTTAAAATTCATGTGCCCTCATAATCTTTACCGTATTTTCCAGACTATAAGTCTCTTCATAGCATAAGACACATCAGTGATTTGCAGTTCCATTCAGCTATCAGAGGCCAACCCTATATCACAAAATTGCGTGACTCGCTTCGGTTTAGGGTTAGATTTGGTGCTTGTGTTATATGTCACTTTAAGTATTTGTCACTTTAAGTATTGGTTTATAAAAAAATATATTTTCTAAACTTTAACCAGATGTCACCTGACGTTGGGGTTAGAGTTTGTTTAGGTAAGGATGTCATTTTATGTAAATCTAACCCTAAACCGAAGCGACAATGGTAAGAAATTAGGACAAAAAAGTTGAGTAACCAATACGTGACAATGACACAAACAGAAAGCGTGACATGCTCACGCTCAAACGCGGCAAAGCGTGACATTTTCATGCTGGTCCATGCGTGAAATAGTCACGCAATTTCATGATACTGGGTTGCAGAGGCAGTTCTTTATAGACAAAAGTATTTAGTGATTGACATATTATTGAAATAGGTCTTTGTCAGTTACCTTGTGTTTCAGGTGATGCTCAACTATTTACATTTTCATCAATAAAGATATCACACCTCTTATAATGTGTAAGTATGTTTACATCGCTATCTATAAATACAAAACTAACGTTACATATTTACAGATACGTGCATACCTGTATTTTAAAATAAGATTATTTTACATAAATCTAAAACTGGGACTCGTTATGTTCTTTAAAATATTGTGTATATAGTTTAATGGCACATTATGTAGAAGAATGCTTTATTTGTAATTACTTCATAAAGTTTACTATTGCCTATTGATCTGATATTGTCTCGTCCTGTGCAGCCAACATAATCATAAACTTCTAGAGTAACATCGCGGATGGAGCAAACATCTCGATCTTCTCATCTTGGCTTTCACCGTGCAAACAGCCGCCTCAGTTATTTTCATTATGTTTATTGTATGATTATGCGATCTTATGCTGCCTTCACGTGCTATCGTAATTATGGTAAATACCAAAATCCCACTTGGAAAATGCACATGAACACCCCTCATGTGGTATTTTCCACTGGGCAACTCGTAAAATATTTTGATGCCCGAGTTGCCGAGATGAGATTACCTTTGACCTTTTCAAAATGGCGGAGAGCAGCAGCAACGTCGTGAATGGTTGAATGACAACAAAAGCAATGGTAAATACCAGTTCACAAATGGAAAATGCACTTCAACGCAGCAAACTGGTAAATTCTAGTTCACAATATCAGTTAAATACCAGTTAAATATCGCATAAAATTTAAAATATTACTAATCACCTACAAAGCATTAAATGGCCGAGCGCCCTCGTATATTACAGAATTACTGTCAGAATACAATCCACCACGTAAACTGCGATCACAAAATTCTGGTTACTTAATTATCCCTAGAATATCAAAAGTGTCTAAAGGTGGTAGATCCTTTTCCTACTTGGCCCCTAAGCTCTGGAATGACTTACCAAAAAATGTTCGAGCATCAGACACAGTCGAGCAATTTAAATCTAAACTTAAGACAGTCTTCTTTAACAAAGCATTCACATAGAATGTCCAATAAATGTACTTTTTCCCGCAGTAGTTATTTTGTCTAGAACAAAGCACTCACATACCTCATATTGGTAATTTACTCTTGCCGCAATAGTTAGCCTGTCTGGAACCGAGCTGAATTATACCACTATAATGTATGACACTTGCATTACATGCGAACGGCCCCTACGCTAATAGAATTCTATTTTTGTCTCCCTGTCTCGTCCTCGACCCTGAGGACATTGAGACAAACAGACCCAGTTCCTGTTGCTGTGAAGGTCATCGCACCACTGATCTGTCCTTCAACGTGATGCCCAGCCGATGCGCGACCAACGACCACCGGCTGAACCAGTTTAATCCGCTTACCCGCTTCCTATCCCAACCGTGTCTATATGTATATGTATATGTATATGTATATGTATATGTATATGTATATGTATATATATATATATGTATATATATATATATATATATATATATATAAATATAAATATAAATATAAATATAAATATAAATATAAATATAAATATAAATATAAATATATATATATATATATATATATATATATATATATATATATATATATATATATATATATATATATATATAAATATTAATCTCTCCCTAGGGTTTTTTGTCCTTCTAGGAGTTTTTCCCACCGGGTTTTCTCCTAAGGGGGTTTTTTAGTCCCAGGGAGAGTCAGCCAACTTTGGCTTAACTTAGCACTTTACTGTATACGTGACATTATTAATACGCTCGCTTACACGGTTTATCCATAGCCGCTTTATTCTACTTCTTATACTAAGTATTGATTTTCAGTGTTCTCCTCTACATGTACTCATGTAAAGCTGCTTTGCAACAATTGACAATTGTGAAAAGCGCTATATAAATAAAATTGAATTAAATTGAATTGAACAAATGGAAAATGCACTTGAACACAACACGCTGGTAAATACCAGTTCACAAATGGAAAATATCATCTTTCCCATAGCACGTGAAGCCAGCATAACTCCCGGCTCCTGTCAGATTAAAGTGACTTCCTCCTCATGGTAAAACAGGCGGAATTATGTGATGTTACATCCAGGGCTGTGTTTTCTGAAGCACTGCTGCGCCATTGGCCTGACAATGCAAACACGTCTTGATTTTAGCTAAGCAGCTGGAGGTCGGAGGCTATTGGCTCTGTGAGGCCCGTTTAAAGCCCTGGCTCGCACAGGCCTGATAGTGCAAAAGCGGCTACTGAATCCATTGAATTACATAAATAAAGGAGCAGCATAGAGTGGACTCTTGTGGCTGTAGACGGTAATGGTTTCTCTTGGTTCATTTGAAATGATTTTGATGTACAAGTTGCACCTGTCTATAAATTCCAGGACCCGCCAAACTATGAAAAAGAGTGACTTATAGTCCGGAAAATACAGTAATTAAAAACGCAAATCTCCTCCCCTCCTCGAAACAATCTCTCTTTACTTCCGTCATATGGTATGGCAAGTGGGCAGGGTCTGGGAAAAGATCACAGCTATTAGCAAATAGCAACATGACCCAACTTCAAACGATCCAACAGTTCTCAATAGACACTATCACCACGGGGAAAATAAGACAATCGTTACTTTCGTTTTTATGGCTACACTGTAAAAAATAATTCAGTGGCTTTGTAAATATCACTAAAATAAATGATTAAAATAACTTAATAAAATCTCTTTATGTCACTAAGTTGATTTTTTGAGTTGGACAAACCAAAATAAATGACTAAAAAATAAACAGATATTTTTGTGTAAAATGTACAGATATTATTTAGTTGTATACATCAAATAAAATAAGTATTTAACTAACAGATTATTTCTAAAAGATATCCTTAATATTTGTTGTAAATTTGAATCAATATATTTCAGAATGTCACACTTATATATTTTAGTTTTTAAAACTGTAATAATTGCTCATTTCAAGTTAACATAGGTATTTAACATCAACAAAAAAATTTGTAAGTTTCATACATAACTTTAACTATGATTTACTCAATATTTTTGGTGAAACATTTATTACATTGTATTATTTGAGTAAATGTAGGCAAAAAAATTAATTAAATCAGATGTAAATTTAAAAATCACAAAGCCAACGGTTTTTTAATCAACAGCAGAAGAAACTGCGCCTCTTGCAGGAAGACGAACAACCTCAAAACTCCTCAAAAATCCTGGTAAGTGTTGAGTTTATTAATATTTACACTTGTTTTAATGAAATATTTGATGTGCTCTTGCGTAAACAACTAAAGGTGTATTTATCTGAATACTTTCGGAGCCATAATGTGAACTGGGTACAATAACGGCTTTCTGTGCACATACTGCTAGATTAATCATGAATATTTTTATTTTATGTATTTATTCAGGTCACCAAAGTGTTAATACAGCTGTGCTACTTGAAATGTGTGTAAAATAATAATTTATGATTGTTTTATTACTGCATAATGTGGTTGTGTAGACAAACACGTGTAAATCTGTATGGGTGATAGTCAGGCGATCCGAAATCCGGTCCTCAGTTTCACTCCACCCGGACTTATTTGACCTTTCATATGGAAGCGGAATAACACAACAGAGCTTTACAGAGCTCACACGCTTATATACATTTATATTAATTATCTCTGGACTCCATATGCCTATGCTTTATTTTCCTTTTTTGTGTTAAGGGTGTGGCACACCGGTCGAGAAGCGCCTCGTCTCGTGTAGACAACTCACAGTTTCTGATACCGCACCGGACGTTTGCATTAAATAGCGCGAGTTTAGTCAGACAAAGTTTACCTCCAGATGTAAAATATGCATTCGCAACCTATGTTTTTCGTGGTTTGAGACAAATGTGTTATTAATGTTAAAGTAAGTGGCGCTCTGTGGCAGCGTCCAAAGTCACAAATGAGAATAAATGAGAATAAATGACTTACTTCAGGAATATTATCCTCATCCAGTCAGTCTTGATTAAGCCAAAGTTTCATTGTTTTTCTGAGGTAAAGATGATCTCTTCATTTACTCTTCCTTACTGTCCAGACATAACTGAAGTTTCAATTCATTTGGCTGCAGGGCCACCAGTTAACTAGCCCTGTAATTGACAAATAGTAAAGCCCTGAAAACAATCACTTGCTATAAAGAGAATTAAATTGGATTGTGTCAATAAAAAGATTCGGCAGATGCACATTTTTGTTTTTTTAAATCTGTTACGACCGCCATAACCTCAAAGTCATTAAACATTTCAAGAACCACAAGAAAAGGTACTGAGATAATTTGGTTAAAGTCGCAATGATTAAAATGAAATGAAAAACTGTAATTTGTTTTGGAATATTGTGGTATTTTTTACAAATTACTTATCTGTGACTTTGTCTTTTTAAAATTCATGTGCCCTCATAATCTTTACCGTATTTTCCAGACTATAAGTCTCTTCATAGCATAAGTCACATCCGTGATTTTCAGTTTCATTCAGCTATCAGAGGCCAACCCTATATCACGAAATTGCGTGACTCGCTTCGGTTTAGGGTTAGATTTGGTGCTTGTGTTATAAGTCACTTTAAGTATTTGTCACTTTAAGTATTGGTTTATATAAATATATAAACACAGCGGACAGCCGTTTAAATAAAGTCATCTTTGTTGCAGGTACAAGTACTGGTGGTCCACCTGTTTGGGTTCAAGAAGTGATTCTGCTTGCTGTGAATTTGAGAGACCTCTCAGAGTTTATTCAGCTGATTGTTTTTGTAACATGTACAACGTTTGCCATTTTCAATAAAATAACGTGTACAAATTGCTTTGTATATCATTGATAATTGATGGTTCAGTATGAAATAAATTTATAACATTAAGTAAATAAAAGTAATTTATTTTAGTTAAATAATATTCACAAAATTTTCAGCTACATCTAAGAAACATTTTTAATTATATCAACTAAATTTTTTAGCAGACTTCACTACGATTTTTTATTGATTTTCTTTAATATTTTTTATTCCATCTACTCAATTTAATTTGTGATAGGAAATTAATGTAATTGTTGAAATCTACTCAATTTCACAGCTTTCAAATTTACTAAATTTTTTTAAGTGTAAAAATGCTTCACCAAAAATATTGAGTACAGTGTACTTTAATGTTTTTTTTTTTGTGATCAATTATTTATTTATTTTCTTGCAGTTGTTGTTTACGCATTAGAGGAGAAACACATTCACAGGCGAAAAGACAAGGAGAAAAACAAATAAAAAAGGAAAAGCAATAGGGTAATTAAATTACATTATCATTGCAAAATACAACCGAGGCACACATTGAAATGTTGCTTATTCTAAAGCCTATTTTTCTTCTCCTCATATCCAGTGATTTGTATACCTGTAGGCTATGTTCAGCACTTCCCACCAGGTGGCGTCCGACACTCACTGAAGCAGAGTTTATTAATTACCAGCAATGTTTCAGCAAGGTAAATCGCCTTTATCAAGGTATTATTTTCACCAAGTGGAGAAATGTAACAATATAAATGGACAATATAAATGGGAGTGCTAATTATACACAGATGAAGGTAATTACATACAATATTTCAATGATTCATTAGTAAACAAAATATAAGTTCCATAAATCTCAAACCATCAATATAAGTAGATTAAAAAATACAAGCAGCAAATACACACATAGGCCTACATATACCTAATAGGCTTTAATATACCTAAAAGGCCTCCTGTCTAAGTAAAAATTGGTCCACCTCACCTTCTAGATGAAAATCCCCTCTCAATTCCTATATACAATAATGAAGTTATAGGATGATTAAGTTCAACAAAATACAGTGCTAATGGAAGGTTCATATTTCTGCATATTATTGCACTCTGATGTTTCACGATGCGTGTTTTATACTCTCTATTTGTTTTCCTACATATGATTTTCAACAATGACAGTGTTAAAGTGGTTTCTGTTGGTATAGATGGAGAAGAGAGGTCCGATCTAAATAATTTATCTCCTAGATTACATTCACCTATATTCAGTTAGCCTATGTTTACTTTACTGACACAACAATGTGCCCAGGATGGTAAAATAATTATTTCAATGTATTACTAATAAACAACACAAGTCTTGTGCATACTGACATGGTTTGACATCTATAGTTATTTGATTGTTTTTTTTCTGATGTGTTAGAAGTCATATATGTAGAGCAGAGAAATAAGACATTTTTTTCTGGGGTGCATGCCCTAGAAAAATACATATGGACCTTGGTATTTATAAAATCCTCTGTACGGCCCTGCTCATGACAATAAGAATCCACTCTCAATAGTGTATGACGAGCTGTAGGTTTTTTAATCGGATCCCTATGTAAAAAATTACAAGCTACCCACAAGTCTAAAAAGCTGATTTGATTTGGGTTAGCATCCAGGGTAAATGTTAAGAAATCAGAACAACTGTTTAGATAATAATAAAAACAATTTAGTTGTTCAGTTACCCGATTCAAAAAGACAGAAATAATCATAATAAAATAATACCTTGATAAAGGCGATTTACCTTGCTGAAACATTGCTGGTAATTAATAAACTCTGCTTCAGTGAGTGTCGGGCGCCACCTGGTGGGAAGTGCTGAACATAGCCTACAGGTATACAAATCACTTTCGCACCATTTATCTCGAGATATTTGGTGCAAAACAGAGAGCACATGAAAAAGAGTGTTTGAAACTCGTAGCAGCAGATTCAAGCAGTTGTATTTATGTAATTGTGTTTGTGCTAGAAAATATTTAAAAAATAAAAAACAATATTTGTGAAAAATTTTTTTACACACATGCAACTCTCATCGCACAGATGCACAAACTGATTTGCGAATGTACAAAATTTGTGTGTGACTTCACATACTTTTATGCAGGTGTTCAAGTAGGTTTTGCACCATATTTACTGCAGCAATTGTAGCAAAAAACGTGAGCTTGTGAGTTTCTTAATCTGTGATTTGTAAAATGGGATTTGTGCAGCTGCACTGAAGGATTTGTGAATGTGTAACTGTTGTGTTGTATTTGAGGGAAAGAAAAAAAATCTACAAGTTTGCAACTCTTCATCTGTGACTTCAAATTTACTGATACACATGTGTGGATAATCTCTACAAATACAAATTCCACTGTCACAGGTGTGCAGTTGTTTTGCACCAAATATACCTTCATAGTTTACGACTGCTTCAGTGAACAGAAACTCCCGCCTTCTGTTATTTTAATTTGTCAACATTTTGACGCTGTAACTACGTCAGTGAAGAAAATAGCCGTGTGTCAAGGGCTGGTGGTTACTCGTGCGTAATAAAAAAAAAAATGCATTACGCCGGCAGGGACCAAAGTGAAAGGGGTTGGTGCTTAACGATGTCATTGGGCCAGCCCAGTGTCAATTGGGCTGCTGATCAACTGTCTGGATTTATGGGCCAGTCAGAAACAATAATATATAGATTAAGAAAGTGTCGGACTCGGGACTGTCGGCCCAAATAGCTCCGTGGCCCACCGGGAAATGCCCGGTATGCCAGATGGCACGACGAGTCAGCGACCGTGTGTGTTTTGAAGGAGGCAGCAACTACAGCAGCGAAGTTGGTCCAAATAAAACACACGGTATTGTAATCATTATTATTATTTCTCTATAACTTGCGTGTATAACAGCAAACTGGCCCACAGTTTAAAAAAATGGTCTGGCCCCTCTGGCATTTGCCAGAATTGCCAGATGGCCCATGCTAAGTTCCTCCTTCATATTATGAAATCCCTAAAAATCAATACAATATTATTAACAATAATCACAAAACTGAATAGAATTTATGTACAACATGAAGTTGAAACATTTAGACATGACACCTTGTATCCATTAGATGTACATTCCTTTCAGATAAGACCTGATATCATCCTTTTTATAAGATCCACAACAATCAGCATAATATGGAAAAGCACATAAACAGAACAACGCTGCATGTATGAAACAAGTCATATGTAAACAGTGGAAAAGGGAGAAAGTCTTATACATGATTTCATTTCATTTCTCTGATAGCTCTAACCAACAATCAATATTTGAAGTTTTTTCATGATGTAAACGTGCTGTAGAGAGCTCTAGCTGGACAATATCCTGATAAGATGATAACCAATTTCTCACAAAAAAAATGTATGTGGTGGTGTTCAGCGACAGACTGTCATTCTTTTTGCGGTTGTCAGACCAGCCAGAAGACGACGCCTATCTTTTATAGAGACTATGTATCATTAAGCAGAAGCAAACAAGGTGAGAGAGGGATAGGTCCCTTTATAATATTAGACATGATTGATGAAACACTATGCCAAAACCTTTTCACCTCTGGACATTGCCACATCAAATTGTAAAAAGTAGCAATGGTATTGTCCAGACAAAAATCACAGCATGAATTGTCTCTAAGTTTCATTTGCTGTAATCTTCGCGGAGTTAAATAAGACCTATCGATTAATCTATAGTGTATCATTTGATGGTCAGGATTTCTAGATGATAGAAATATATTTGACCAGACCGTGTACCAGTCTGGGTCCTGGGAAATGTTAATATCCATCTTCCAGAGTCTGATACAGTGTTTCCGCTATATACATTCAACCATGGCGGCCCGCCACTCCTAAAACATCCCCGCCACGCCTGCGGTTGTGGATAGAAGGGATACAGCAAACGAAATCTCGTTGGATGAGCACTGTTTTATCCTAATCCTTTAACCAAACCCAACTCTAAACACAAAATTTCACACGATTGTAGGATGTATTTGTATCCAATTTAGCCAGAACCGCTGTTTTCATCCTAATAATCCTACCTCCAAATCTAATCCTTAACTTTTCGGCATTTGCTGTATCCCTTCTAGACAAAACCCACAGCGTCAGCTCGCAAAAAGCTACCGAAATGTCCGCTCTGCGAGACTGGCTGTCTAGAAATAAATTCCTTTCTGGATTTGCGTTGTTCACTCATTTATAAATAAGTCTCCTAAAATATCATAATTTCCTCCATGGGTTTAGTTTCATGCACAAATAGATTTAAATCAACAGAGGATTATTAAGCTACGTTTCTGTTTTGAGAAATAATAATAAAATAAATAAGCCTATACGAAATATGTTGCACTTAAATAATTATTAAATTGACAAAACGAATAAAAAAGTATTTGAGTTTCTGTTCTTTTTTTGTGACGCGCTCTAAAACCAAACCAGCAGAAAGCACGTCATGTTTTTAATGATTATAAATAAGCACAAGGTTTTCTCCTTATTGTGAGTTTACACAAATAAAAATACATCATTTGAAGTTTCGAATGTTGTTTTACTTTTATCTTTATGACTATAAATTTAGGGTAATTTAAGCTGCTAGGTCATCACGCATATGATGTTCACCGGCGCATATCTACACCAACACAGCACAGGGCTGCGAGAAAAGACATTATTAAACTTTTGATTTAACATATTACGAGTTTTTTGGACATTCATTTGGAATCACTGTACTCATATTATCAACTTATTGGGCCATTAGTTATTCAGTATAGGCTATAAGGGCAGCGCACTGCTGAGCGCTCAGCTGTCAGTCAATCGTCTGTGCTTTAGATCGACACTCACAAAGTTTCACATTAAATGATAAGATATTTGTCCAAAAACAAAAGGCTAAATACTGAATACTACTTATATGCGACTGCAAGACATTAATAGTCGAATCTGTTTGTAAGGAAACTTACATTATTCCCGTGGAAGAGAAGAACGTTGGTAATAGAAACTTGAGGCAGACGGTGACTGTTTTATCTGGTTTCAGACGAAACAGCAGGGTCGGGGTACCCGCGGGTGAACCGCATAATATTTGATCTAACGGGTGTAATAGGCTATTTGCATGTCATTTGTGTTGCAGGTCGGGACTCAATAGACAAGAGTAAAATGCGGGTCTAACATCCAAGACCAAAATTCGACTCGTTTTTAAATGTCCCGTGCTTATTTGTGTTTAAGATCTGTCTGAAGACCGGTAAAGGTTTATATTTAACTGCGCGATTTGCGGTGTGACCGGCTCGGGGTCACAGTCTTTATGTCAAATGGTACGGGTGTGAAATAAAATTGCTGCTGATGTCGGATAACTGGTCGGTTGTTCTGTCAATCACAGCGGTGCGGATTATCAAACAGCTCTGTACGCTAAACACGAGGACGAACTTGCAAAGCACACACTACATTAAAACTACAATGAAATATCCGAACTATGTACGTAGCTGTGTAACGTTTTTATAAGAAAATACAGTTTAGATCAAACATAGAAAAGCAATATGCTATAAATATAAAGAAAAGTAAACGACAGCGTGAAAATTATAAAAAAATACATGTTAGTTTACTGTAGCCTATATTCTTCATTAAATTTTTTTTTACATTTATAATCCTCATGGGCGCCCCCTGCCGCCACAGCTGAAAAAAATCCTAGAGGAAACACTGTGATAAGAGGTAAGCGCTTATATGAAGCTTCAGTTATAAACGTATGTAAATCTGAAACAACACCACTGATTTTACTCTTGGTGTCAACAATTACATCAGCGTTTCTCAAAGTGTGGGGTGGGCCCCACTGGTGGGGAATAGGAACATTACAAGTGGGGCGTGACAAATGGGGGGAAATTTGATAATTTTTGTGCCCATCTCCAATAATTTCTAAATTTATTGACCACACACTCAAAACGACACATTTTAAATATAAGCCTAACTTAAAACAGCATAAGACTGTGAAGAAAATGGTACACGGAACCATACAAGAATGTTAAAGCGGAACAAAAACTGTAATGTGGAGAGACGGTGGTATAAGCGATAGCGGGTATAAAAGTTAACAATGGTTACGTTTGTGACACAGAATGAAAATAAAACTGAAGATTCGGCACCAGCAGAGAAAACCATGACAGACAGTGGACCTAATCAACCAAAAAGCCAGCCGAAAAGAAAGTATGTTTGTCAGAGACAAAATGAAAAAAACACATTTGCATTATTATTTACTTATGAACAAAGTGTTATTTCATGCAAAGTAATAATACATTTGCACGTTTTTTTCTCTATTGAAAGTGTGTAATGCTGTTATGTTTTAAAAACATGATGTGATTAAAATAAATTTCAACAGTTAAACTTAAAGCCTTGATTACCATTTTGTTGAGGCGATTGGGGACAGGTGGGGCTCGGAACCCTTCCCTAACTCCAAAGTGGGCAATGGCAGAAAAAGTTTGAGTCACTGGATTACATGAAGGGGATGATTCCCCTACTCAATACCCAAAGGAACACCCTGAGCACACATCGCTGTGCGTAATTGTAAATAAAAATGAAAAAGAGCCTGGTAAATTAAAAGATCTCGCTTAGGTCATGGAATGCACGAAGACCCTATTCCCCTGCAATGTCCTTGAGAACACAGACCCCTCTATTGCTCCACTGAGGGAACATAATTGGTTTCTTCTCAATTAAAAGAGAGTGATTGTTAAAGATAGGGGATTGAGCGAAGAATCTGTTTGGGATTTTAGCATATCGGTGAACTTTGTACCATATCATGAGAAGATAAGAATCCGGATAAGTTCTACTAACTCAAAAAATTTGAGGCAACTGATTGCCGCTATTTTTCTAAGTTTGCCAACTTAAAAGTTTTGAGTACTGACAACTTCAATTCAAATCAAAAAATTGTATTTATCTAAACTTAGATAAAGTCTTATATAAATTAAATTATATAATTTATGTAACTTAAATTGTAGTAGTTGTTTTACTTAAATATTTTGAGGCAACTGATTGCCTTGTTTTTCTTAAGTTTCCTGTACTCAAATATCTACATTTTACAACTTTAAAAAACACTGTAAAACCCGAGTTCAGAGTACTCAAAATATTCAAGTTTTGTTCACAAATCACACAAACATATCATGTGACTCATGAAAATTTGATACCAGTGAAAGTGTGTTGAGACTGAGCTTAGTGCTGACTTTCACATAGGTATTATTAATATGATAAAGCAACACATTATTGACCTAAAGCCTAAGCACAGGCACTATGAACACTATGAACTTCTGAACAATGGTAAGCTCAAAACTAAAAAAAGCAAACTTTTCTAAATCTCCAACATAAATAAATGTTTAACACTACTGAGTCTTTTTGTTTACTAAAAACCACATAAAATATCACTTAATTTCAAAAAATGCTCTCGTTTTGCGGGCTCATGCAAAGGATGCTGGGAACTGAACCTCCCCAACCAATGGTGTTGATTTAACTTTAAAACTAAGTAAATTTGCAGTGACAGACTCTTTCTTAGCTTACCTGGCAAATTGAACTCATCACAACCACCAAAAGTTAATTATTTGCATCCAAGAGCAAATTTATCCGTTTAAAACACGTTTGAGTGCCCTTTAAATGATGATGTCACTTTTTTGGTAAAAACCAGAGGGCTTTTGACTTAAAATATTTAATTATGGTTGAATCTACTTTTCAAGTTCCCTAAACTCTTTACCTTTGGTGTAGTTGTAAAAACTTAAAAAAATATTTACTGTTAACTTAAATCTATGATAGAAGTTTAATGAACTCAAAAATAATAGTTAGCTAAACTTTTTGGCACATTTTGAGTACCAGGTACTTTCTATTATAAGTTAGTTTTACTGTTTGCTTTTACAGTGAATACACCAAATTAAACAAACAATATGGATGTGTTAAACATTCTTCAATGGGACGCCATGACACCAAAATCTCTGGATTAGACCATATGACGAGCCAACGCAAAACACTAGGAATACCACTCAAAATTGGGCAAAATTGACACCTCCTGATGATCTATGTATCTTTGTAAAGTATAGGGGGATCAGTGAGCGGCCCCCTCCCCAAATGGCATAGCCTGTCGGCCTTTGATGTAAAAAGCCTTCAAACACCTGTTAATTGCAGTACATATGCGGTCGGATCGGTCAAGCACCCGTTGTGCTTTCACACATACTCCGTTTGCAGTGCACTGATGACCTGATTCTGTGTATAAAATGAATGTGTGATTGACACTTTCTGCTGAAAAACGCATATAAACAATATAACAAAGCATCCTTTTTTATAAAACAATATACTTTAGGGGGTGGTTTCCTGGACAGGGATTAAGACTAGTCCTAGACTAAAATAAATGTAAAAGCTGTCCAAACTAAAAACAACTTGCACTGACATATCTTAAAATACATCAGTGTCCTTTGTATTACCTCAAAATGCACACATGTAATGTTTTTAGTAAGGCATGTTTGTTAAAACTAGTTATATTTCCTAATTAAACTAAGATCTAGTCCTGGTTTAAGCTAATCCCTGTCCGGGAAACCACCACTAGATGTTATTTGATAGACTAGTAAATGTGGATTAAGGAGGTTTAAAATATCTAGTCAGGACATGAATGAATCAAATCCGCAGATTTGCAAAGTTTTATTTATCTCCACATATATCATAAATAAAAATAAGCGTATTCAACTGCAATAAACGTGTCTCATGGCAATAAATATCCTCACATAACTTAACATAACAGCATATTGAAATTAATAAACAGACAAGAAAGCAGGATTCACATGTAAATTATTATTTTTACTGGAAAAAACAATATTACTGAAATAAACTCATAAATGTAAATGCGCCAAACACTGTTAACCATCCAAATAAGCAATAATAGTGGAAAAAACATTATAATCTCTCAAAATATGACGACAAAAATAATATTTAAAATAAATGTATTCTTACAGTTATTCAAAGATGCACATTATTCCATATATTACTTCCTGTTTATGAGCACATTCGACTCTGGCCTCCCTCTGTTATGTAATAGCTGATTGGCAGGTGCGCATCCCCGTCTTTCAAACATATATCATTTTGTATATTTACTCCCTAAGGAAAATTAGCCATGATTTTATTATTGTGAAAAAAAATTTCTTAGATTGATTACAATTTGTATGACCCTAGTTTTACTACAAAACCATGGTTATGGTGGTGAGACCATAGTAAATTTGTGGCTACTGTTGTTTTACTACAAATAAAAACTAAAATAATATGTTAGTATAATGAAGCAATAGTTAAAAAATGCGGTGGCTTTCTTAATATATATAACATAATTTTGCAAGGGTTCTATTACCTTTTTTGACCATCTTTGGCTGGTTTTAGCCTTTCTTCAGAATTCATATCAAGATTGGTTTTCATTTACATATACAATGGGTAACATTTGTCCAAATTTACCCACTTTTACTTTGAGTGAACTGTCAACAATAATGCCATAAACATGAAATATTAGGTAGACTTGGGCATGCTTCTAGTTTTAGCAAAGAATCAGTGTTAGTCAATCAGTGTTAACACATCAAATGCTTTGTCCCAGAATACATACATCTCTGTGTTACTACAACTTTATTTAACTTTTGTCTTGCTAGCATGCATACCTGGTATGCAGCTCATGTAACAAGTTTGCTAAAGTTTTGCTAACGCAGTAAGCCTATTACATGGCCATACATGCAAATGTACTGTACTTAATAATATATACTTAAAAACCTATTTATAATAAAGACAATACAGTTGGATACAGTAAAGTTTGCGTCTAATAATGCCATCATAATTACCATATGTAAATTAGGCTAAAACAAATTAAAATCCACTGATGTCATTACATTTGACAAAACACTGCAGGTGAATAGGATAAACAAAATAACTAAGGCATATCACCACAGATCCGTTAATGACTTTCCCCCTGAAAAAAAAGATTAGCATGTTTTGGTTAATTTTAGAAAAAAATCTACATATGCAAACAGATGAAGGGTTGTATGTGATATGCTAGCAACCATATCACCCTGTAGCCCAAGACAGCAAGCTTGCCACTGAAGCTAAGCAGGGTTGAGCCTGGTCAGTACTTGGATGGGAGACCACCTGGGAAAACCAGGTTGCTGCTGGTAGAGGTACCCACCGCTAGCTTAGCTTAGCACAAAGACTGGAAGTGAATTGTTCCAGCTAGCATACTGCTCTCAATAAGTGACACAATAACAATAACATTTTCCTATTTATATGTTGTGATTTGTATAGTCACATTTAAAAAAAAAATATCATTATTATTATAGAATAAGGTGAAAGTAATAGCACAACGCAAATTGTTTTTGCACAATAAACCCACAAACAGTAGTCAACTAAAATGAAAACTGCCCCTTCCCCTCTGATTTAATAGCAAGGGGAAGGCTACAGTCATGAGTTACCTCAAGCTCCGCTCGTTTGTTACTGGGGTGATAGAGCGTGTTGGTGACAACATAATAATTGCTAACATTACATAGAGCCTTCAGCACACGTTTTATTGTCCATGTGGCAATTACAAATTCCATTTTTTTTTTATAGTCATCCTCAGTGAAATGTTCTGAGCATTTATGGTGGCTAAAGATGTGTGTGGAGCTATATATAGTTTTTGGTTGGAATTCTATGAAATATCATGGTACTTGTTCTTCCCTGTTTATTGTTGCAGCTCTTTTACAATACAGTAAACACCCATGATTGTAATACATTTACTATCTAGCAATCGCTAACTCCGTTACTCCAACTCTAAGCGAACTCTCCGCTCCTTACCACGGGGCTTTTAACTCAGGTGCTGTGAGCAAATCACTTCGCCCAAGCAGCAGTGTTTCGCCTGAGAATATAGTTCCCAGTATTATACGATTAAAAGATGTGTGTGTCTCACACAACCTTGTTATTTGTACACAATGTGACTATACAAATCACAACATATAAATAGGAAAATGTTGGCGGTATTTTTTCACTTAGAGTAGTATGCTAGCTGGAGCCATTTACTTCCAGTCTTTGTGCTAAGCTAAGCTAGCAGGGGCTGCGCCAGACAGAGTTACAGCACAGAGAAGAGAAAGGTATGTATGGACTTATCTAACTCTGGAGGATACGCTGAATAAGCTAAATTCCCAAAATATGGGCATGTTCCTTTAAGCTGAAATCCTTTTGTATTTATGTATTATGATTTCCAGTTACCAGGATGACACTGAAACAGATAATGGATACTTTTTACTTAAAGGAATAGTCCATTTTCTTAAAAGAAAAATCCATATAATTTACTCACCACCATGTCATCCGAAATGTTGATGTCTTTCGAAAAGTTGTGGTTTAAAAGTGCATATTTTTTATTTTTCTTGTCAAAAATGACAATCGTTTCGCTAGATAAGACCCTTATGCCTCGTTTGGGATCATTTATAGTCCTTTGAAACTCCGCTGAAAAAAACTGTTAAGTGTTGAGTTAAGTATTAAATGTTGGGCTCTATTAAAGTCCATTAAAATGAGAAAAATCCTACAATGTTTTCCTCAAAAAACATAATTTCATCTCGACTGAACAAAGAAAGACATCAACATTTTGGATGACATGGTGGTGAGTAAATTATCTGTATTTTTCTTTTAAGAAAATGAAATATTCCTTTAAGTACATGTGAGAGCCCATACTTCTTTACTTAAGTAAAAAGTGTTGTCAGTACTTTAACTTTTACCAGAGTATTTTTAAACATGAGTATTTGTACTTCTACTTGAGTAAAGGATGTGTGTACTTTTCCCATCTTTATGTCAGGTTAAAGGAGCATTTCACCTGTATAAAACATTAATCTTTATTGAGAGTGTGTCATATTTGTAGTCAAAATGTTACATACATTTCGAGTTTGGTGCCTATTTGACCGAGAAAAGGGGTGTTTGCAGTCTCACTCCCTCAACAAAGATATTGGACTTCCTTCTTTCAATGATGTAATATGATGATTTTTACATCATTGAAAGAAGGAAGTGCAACACTGAAATCTGTATTTCTCCTGTCTCAGCGGCAACTGAGGAAATGATGCATGACCATTCAAAAGCATGACTGGGGTTCTAACTATACAAAGCTTAATGTAAATGGGTGAAGTGTCCCTTTAAGCAGTCATGGCCAGTGTGGCCACGAAAAAGAGGCAATGCACTTTTAAAAGTGAATGGACCGCAACATACTCTTTGTTAGATCTGGTCTCCACACCACAGACAAAATAAAAAATGATCCAGCCCCGGACACCAGATCACGTCAGAAAATATAAGTTTACTTTGTTAAAGCATCTGTCAGATACAAGGCTGATCAATCGTTGCTAGAGGAGAGCATAAACAGAGTTGTGAGACGGAGGTTTTAGATGATAAAATAGAACAGAGTTTTATAGATGGACAGTAGTTTCAGTTGCATATGCCTCATTGTTCAAACCTCGTCTACCCCAGGAATACAGCATGCACGGTTATATCCAAAATTGCTCAGCTGCATCATCCCTTAGACCTTGGGCTTCCATAAACATTCTCTTTATCTGTCTCTGTTTACACAAAGACAGAACAGTTCTATGAAACTTCTCAAATGTGAAACTGAACCACAAAGAGACATATAAAATATAGAAATACAATGAATTAATGAATGATATAATAAAATATAGAAATATAATAATGAATAAATGAATAATGAATAAAACCAATAATGAATTAATGAATTAATAAACAATAATGTAATAAAAATAATGATAATAATAAAATTGAAAATGATAAAATAATATTGAATAATCAAATAAAATAATTAAATGGATAAAAACGAATGATTATAAAATGATTAAGATGATTATGTAAATAAATGATTAAAGATATAAAAAACACAATAATAAAAACATTCTGCACGTGAGGATCTAAGGTAGGATCCTTCACTCCCCCCTCTTATCATATATGACAAAATTAAATGATTATAGCAAGCAAACTTTCATAATCTTTATCAAAACACAGCTTTAAAAAGCTTGGATGGCCAGTCCTTACTTTTCCTTTCTACATGCTCTTAAAAGAACAGTCATTTCTGTTTTTCCGCGTACCAGCGTCGGTTGAGGGAGTGTGTCTTGCACTGGATAATGGCCTTGATGTGCCTGTCACAGTCAAGTGTCTAATAAGACAAATCAACACTTTTATGACAATGTACAAGAGCAAGATGACAAACACTCCTGAAATTACAACTACCAAAGGTGCCTTCAAATGATTCCAAAGTGGTCCTAATATTGATGTAAACCACGTGTCCCAATCAGATGAGAAAAGACCATGGTCTTCATTTAGTTTAGCTATTTGTTCGTGTAAAACTTTAGCCAGATTATGAACCACTTTCCCAGAATCGTCTGGAATGTAAAGGCAACATTTGGCTGCAATTACCTTACATGTGCCCCCCTTGAGAAGCCAACAGCATGTCAAGCGCCATCCGATTCTACAAAACAACCTTTCTAATTGCGCTTACTTTGTCCGAAATATTAGCTATAGAAATGAAAGTGGCGTTCGCTGTAGCTTCAAATGCTTCATTTAATGCTTGTACTGCGTTTTGTAAATCAGTTACTTCTCAGAATGGAATAAATCTTCCTGACCATTTCTCAGTATCAGAAATCAAATGTTTAGTATGTCTCATGATTAAGTGCTGTTTCACATAATCCTCTGACACTACTCGCATCGTTGATAAAGGTAAAAACAACAATTTACCTCTCAGCCCTTACAAAGTAATGGATAAGCTTTGTTACCACAAGCGAAATGTGTACCATTAGAAGCAATTAGTGTTTCATTTGTCATTATCAGAAGAGCTTTGTCACATCTGGAAAACTGGAAACGCATTTCTAGTTTGTGATGTTTACCTTGTTTCCTTCAATATCAGAAAGAATTCCCTTCAAATTTACATTTAGAGCAAATCGATGGTTTGATTCAGTACTGTTGTACGCAGGCAAATACCAGGAATTACTTGGATAAGATAACTTTTTGTAGTGGCAAACAGTGCTTGTGAATAGCAGACTGCTTTCCCATGAATAATCCATAACCCTAAAAACACATCTGTAAGGATTTTACATTATCAGTGGTTCAATAATCATACACTTGACACCAACTTCGCCTTGTGATTTGGTACAATTAGAATCCCCCCAAAATCATGAAAATATACTCTTTACCACCCCTAAATGCCTATGCTATGGCCATTTCCAACTTTAACAATTTCAGCCATTTTCAGCATCTCTTCCCAGCAATAGGGCATAGTAAGATAAACAGATTGTCTGGTAAGGTTGCAACTTTGATACCAAAACCATAAACTGGTATAAACCACTTAAGAGTGTTCAAAGATTGAATAGAGGTGTCGATTATCAAATCAATTAGAATTTTACAAATGTTACCCATGTTACTTTGTTCAATGATGGAGATTAAATCAGACAGCGGTTATATACGTACATACAGATGTAGATTTTTAAAGAAAAGATTGACATACCCAACAATTGGAAATATTAGGCATCTTAGCGTATGTATGAGCTGGAGTTAATGCCGAATTAAGATTACTGTGTGTTCTAACCATGGATGGAATAATGGATCTGAATTGTGAATCAGAATAGAAATCAAATCAACACAGCAAATAACATTGTGTTTGTGTTAATTTGGCTCATACCCTTCAATGTCATAATTAAAAATGACCCATTTGCCTAGTTTTAATCTGGTTAAATTTTGTATAAAAGCCAAGTGGCTTAAATTTCAAAACAAAACCCCTGTACATATGTTAATTAATAGCCAATACAAATATTGAGTGCATACAGTTAGAGTGAATCCATGAATCATTCTGAACAGATGAGACACACACATTACATCTAATATATCTCTGAATCTGTGTCATGTCATGAAGACAACACTTGCAACCGTGTCAGTTGTGATTCTTGAAACTCAGAATGTCTCTGTTCATGGAATGAACCAGAATCCAAGTCTCGCCAGTCCGTCCTTCCTGCAGAATCTTGAAATACAGCGGAGTTCCAACTGCTGTCTGCTGGAGGTTGGCGCCCATGAGACTCGTAAACATAAGGCTTAATTTTTCAGCGAATTTCTTGAAGGCCGCCAATATATATCTCTGCGAAAACATAAAAACAAAAGAGAGGAAAACAAGAGAGCTCCATGGCCAAAAAACAACTTTGTATAAACAAATTTGTTAGGAAATATCTTGTTTTGACTATTGCTATAACTAGTTTTGACTCCCATAGAAAATATCGAAAACAACTTGTTTTGATTCTCATTAAAACCTTGAGAGTTTGATCCATAAACTGACTTAGCTTGAAAACTTGAATGTTGAACGTCGACCTATGGGCAAGACAATCCAACGCATCCCAGACCTATCTACCTATCCATCGATCTAATTGATGGCTGGATAGTCTTCGGAGGGTACCAATTAGGAGATAGGAGATCTCCTACCCGGAGTAGCTCCAAAAATAACAAACTAAAATAACAAACAGCACGCCAACCACACAACTGGCGCTAGGAACAGCCATGCTGGTCATGCTCTTACTAACCGGAAAATGCATTGGACCACCCATGTTTGCATCCTACAGCATTTCGATTGTTTGGTTAAGATTTGGGAGTATAAGCTAATTTTGCAGACTAATATTTGTCCATCTAGGTTTACCTAGCAACTGCACTGCTGAGTTTTATTGTTGAATTTTATTCGCTGAATTTTATCGCAGAATTTTATTCGCTGAAGGGGTACCTAGTAGGACCGCATAAGGATCGCCCCATTTTGGTTTTTGGTGTTGTTGTTTTTATAAATTATTTGCCCTGGCACAATATTTACAGCATCCTGAACCTGATTTCGCTGCTTCAGTCAAAGCAAGCCATACAATATGTAAAAAGAGAATCTGACATTAAATGTAAATTTACTTCTGCAAGTTTTTGAAGTTCCTGGCAGCTATGCCGATCCCCCAAAAGCCTACAGACTTCCTGACAAACCTGACCAGTAAAGTATTTACCCTGATCAGAATCAATAATTTTTCATTTCATCTGGAATGATGTCTCGCATATTAGTCTTAAAGGCAGCAAAGCCTTTCTTTGTGAGGAAAACCTTTACACCAAACGAGAAAATTATCAGTTATAATTGTAATATCTTGATAACCCTCGCACTTAGGTAAGGTTATAAAGTCACTCTGCAATTCACCAAACATCCCTGAGGTGTTCTGCTTACAACTGATAGAATTTGAGGGTGCCAAATTGTGTTTTTGACAAGTTACGCATCCACAAACAATTTCTTTTGCATGTTTCCTAAAAAACCCTCGCCACCCAATTTGCATTAAAATGTGAAAACATTTGAAAAACGCCTAAGCGTCCGACACTGTGTATCTGTGTGACCAAATAAGGAAAAGACTTTTGGATTTACGAATCGGTGTTAAAATTTCCAAATATTGTCATCCGCCAATTTTCTACTATTTTCAAATCATTCTCATTTCTCCTTTCTAGAGCATTGAATTTGAAAATCAGCTTCTCAGCTATGTCTGTGAGCTGTGAGTAGTTTGTCACCATAGATGACACATTTGAGCAGTAAGAGTCTCTCTGCCGTTCATGCGGCTGGCAACCGTAGCTGCCTGGTCAGCAAGGTATTCCCTTTAATCTCACTAGAATCTCCCTTCAGGTGGGCTTTTACCGCAACCTGTCAGACACAAGAGGTCTTATCTTATCAATGTATTGGTTTGCTTTGCTTCTCTATAATCAACTGTGAGTCTCCATGATCCATAACTGCCATGTTACATTTCAAATTTGAAATTTATCTGAATTCAAATTAATCAAAACATCCAAACCAAGTAATGGCTAGGGATGGGTACCGTTCACATTAACCGGTACCGGTACCTGGAATTCGATGCCGGTACCCAACGGTACCTTTTTCGGTACTTTACTCTGACTTAAGTGACTTTTAGTGGACAAACTGAACATAATAACCCAAACCTCTCATTTCAAATTTTTTTATTTATTTTGAAATGTTTAATAATGCACACAACCTTAACAAAAAAATTTAATCCCTACAACATCCAGGGCATAGTGTAATCACACTTTTATGTGTGTCTAACATATAAATAAAATAAATAAACAAAAGGTGTAAGTAAAATAAATAATCAATGAACATAAACGTCATAAAAGCAACATAAAAGTAAACTTTAATAAAGAAAATAATACTAGCAGTTCTTTTTCAGAAAAATTAGCATGTCAACTTTCTCGGGTAAAAGGCGTGCACGCTCCACGCTCACTGTGTCCCCTGCTGTAGAAAACACTCTCTCTGAGGGTGTGGAAGAGGCCTGGACACAGAGATACTTTTTTGCCAAGCTGGCCAGCATTGGCATTTGGTCCCGCTTCTGCCACCACCACAGGATAGGATCCACTGAACTTAGGACTGCTGGGAAGCTCTGGTACACCTGTACTTCTTTCTTGACCATTTCAGTGAGTGAGGAGTCACTGACAGTCATCTTAACTGTTTCCAGTAGGGCCTGGTCCTCATCCTCAAAGAGCTGCCCCAGAGCGGTCTTTAAACAGAAAAAGGCTTTATGAAAATTCACCATGATGATCAATACATAAAGCATGTGTTAGTATTAATTTCCATTAGGGATGGGCATGATTAATCGACGATCGATAATTGATCGTTAAGAATTTCGTCGATGAAGTTAATTTGCTATTGATTAATCGAATACTTTTTTTATCTAATGCAGGTTGCGTTGCCTAGCGTAGCATGTGTCTTAAATGAATTTTACTGTGTGGCAGCAATTCAACATTTTACCACCAGGGTGCAATATTTGACACCATACTCCGTTATCTGTGACCTTCTGTTTTGATTTCAAAAGAATAATTATGAAGAGGTCATGATTTTTTGGAACAAATGAGGTCTCTGTTTAAGAATGTGGCTCGCAGCTGCAGGTTCCGCTGCTTTAGAGCACCGCATATTCAAGCGCATATATATTCCGTTTGTCTAACTAAATTTAGTTTAACTGTCTTCCACAAGTTGATCTTGTAATAAAGGTCTCATGGAGGAAAACATGCTGTATTTTTATTCAACATTTTTGAATTATAGAAGTTAAATAATTATTTTTTATAATCAAAATATTAATGATTAATCGATAGTCGATCGAAAATTCTCCCGACAATCGACTAAAAAAAATTAATCGAATGCCAATCCCTAATTTCCATATCTTACATGTGCTCTTGATACTTCTGGGATCCTGTCTTCTTTTAACTGATGCTCCTCTTCTTCCTGCTGCTGCAGCAGTTCTTTTTCCTCCTGGATCACATCTCCACCCTTTATTATAAAAATTCACAATAGTAAATCAAAACAGTATGAATACAATAGAAAACATGTAATTATTATATGATCATGATGAACAGACCTTGATTAAGTAAGACAGCATCTTCAATACGGGTCCAAACAGCCTCATCCTGAATCTTGGCTTTAAATCGAACATCCAGGGCTGTAGCCACCTCAAGAAACCGCGGAAGGTCATAATTTCTTTCATCCTAACAACCAAATTAAACATTCTAAAATGTTGATAATGAATTTTTATTTTGAATAGTTTAAAGCACAAACACAAGTGAATTAACTACTAAATGATTATAAATGAGCTATATACCATGTAGCGTGGGGCGAGATCTGTCCAGATCTTCTCCTTGATATCTCTCTTGAAAGCTGAATCATTTTCCTCCACGTTAAATTTATTCTTGAGTTTGTCCAGGATTGGGAGAATCTGCCCTGCAGTGGCACTCTTGTCAGATGACACACAGAGTGTAGAGTTGTAAAGGATCCTCATGATTTCAATGAAGTCCTCACACTTCCTCATGTCATCATCTGACACTCTCTCAAGTCTGAGAAGAAAACCAGTAGTGTTATGTACCAGCAGGCATTTGTTATTATATTTTTAAAGATACAATTTGTAATTATCCGGCCGCTAGATGGCGCCAGATCAAACAATAACAATGATGTTGTTTACTGACGCTCTGAAGCAGCATGGAATTATGGGATTTGTAGTCTTTAACTCAACCGCTGATGGCCATCAATCAGACGCGAACGAGAAATCACGTTGATGGATGAGGTAATCAAGTCTTATAAATGTTGCGTTTGATGACATCGTTTATTTCATTATGTAAGTTTATATGTGATGTTCAAAACGAAATTGTTAGTCAGTATTACAGTATTAGTCCAAATTCGATGGTAAACACAGCACAGAATTAAGTTTTCAACTTACAATCTACAATGATTTTTCACATAATGTATTGACAGTACAAATCTTATTGTGAAGTGTCTTAAAATGACCATTTATATCGCTTTACAATACCTTTTGATGTGCATATCGTCCGCGGGAAGACGCGCTGATTACAGTCTACACACTAATGTTGTGATCAATATAATAGCATACGTTTTTTGAAGGGTTACGAATCAAAACAACTTACCCATCACGTAAAACACAAGCAGGATCAGAATCTCGGTCTAGTTAAATGATGTCGTGAAGCTCTCTCCATCCAGATAATGCAACAACAAATTGATTAACTCTTCTTGGGTCGTTTGGTTGGCCCGTACGCTTACAGGAGCTGACATAACAATTGGCAGACGGTAAAGAGTTATCCATAAGTTCATAAGCAAGCGCGCTGCGTAGCCCTCCAGGCGCTATCGCATAGTTCCGCATTTGTCCACGACACTGGCTCGCTGCGTCCGAAAACTCAAGGCAGTGAGGACTTGTTGCCTCGCTGCCTAATGAGGAAATGACTTCGGACTCGGAGGCCTGAACGCAGCTCAAAGAAAGGCTTTCTGACGCACTTCAAAGGCAGCGTGTTTGAAATATAAACAGGGAGCGCCTTTGTGATAACTTATCACATATTTGAAAACTACAATACTAATTTCTCGCTAGAAACTCAATTAAAATGTATACAAAGTGAAAATATACGTTTATTTACACTAAATTTGTGCTCCAGTCGCTTCCATGGCCGCCATTTTATTTTTTAGAACTCGACCACTGTTGTCATGTCGTTTACGTCAGTAAAGGCGGTGATAAAGGGTCACATGGATATTAACGTCATTGACAGGAGACTACACTGCCCCGTGTCAATGTTTTGAATGGAAATTTTCTCACGATTTACAAGTAGTTTTAAAACATTACAGATATGGATAGTAATCAGCTGGAGAAAATATATAACACTGGCCTAGTGGTTTTTGGACATTTTACTGCAAATATCTTACAAATTGCACCTTTAAATAAATAATCTATACCTGTCTCTGTCCATAGTCCTCTTCAGCAGTGGGTCCATTGAAGCTGCCTGAATGGCTGGGTATTGTTCGAGGAAGCGCTCTATCATTAGGAAGAGGCTGTTCCATCTTGTTCTGACATCCAAGATGAGTGCATGCTCAGGAAGGCCTTTTAAAGCATTACCAAAAACATGCATACAGTAAGAATATTGAAGGAATGTGACAAAAACAATACAAATAACTATGCTATATATATATATATATTTATTTATTAAAACTTACCAAGAAGTCTCTGCTTTTCTTTGAGGACAGGCTTAGCGAGGCTAGCTTTCCTAAACCACACAATGACAGCCCGTATCCTTGCAGACCAGTTGGCGACCGTTTTCACATTGTACAGCTTTTGCGCTGCTACATTTAGTGTGTGCGCAAAACATCCCACTTTCAAAATCTGCATTCTATTTACCGCTACATCCATGTTTGCAGCATTGTCAACTGTGACTGCAACCAATTTTGACTTTATTTCAAAATCATCTAAAATAGTATCAATCTCCTCTGCCACAGCAGGCCCTGTCTGGGAGACATAAACTGCACGTGTATGAAGGAATTTCTCCCTTAACTCTGCCTCCACTATATAATGTACAGTGACCGTGAGGTAGTGGTCTTGTGACACACTGCTCCATCCATCAGCAGTCACTGCAACATGATCAACTCCTCTGAGTTCTTCCTTCACTTTCTCCTTTTCAATTCTATACCATGCTGGTATGAGTGTGTTGGAAAGATAATCTCTGGAGGGAGGGGGGTATTTTGGGTTGAGGGTTTTTGTCACAAAATAAATAACAAAATAAATAACTACACTGCCTACACAACATTATCATTATTAGTAACCTAGATTATTGTAGTTACTCATCATAGCACTGTTAGATGTCGCTGTAGATTTAGCAGTACATTACTGTAAAAATCCACAGTACTATACTGTATGTGTACATTACAGTACAGTACTGCAGTTCATAATGCATTCTGGGTAAATTTGTTTGAGCGGGAAAATTTTACAGTATATTTTGGTCTTGATGTAACCTTGCTGTAGCCATTGCTGTAATGTGCCAGGTGTACTTGCAATAATCAGAGAAAGTGCGCCAACGTCAAATCACACAGAGGGATAGAGAGCACAACTCCTGGCTGCAGCTGAAGGAGGACGATTGATTTCTGGCAGTTCGGTAAGTTTGAAATATTTCTGTTTCATGAAAACTTAATTTTTAGTTTAAGAATGTTGTCAATAGTTTGTCACAATATTGTTTTAAACGTGCAATGAGAGAGAAAAACGGTCGCCAACAAAGTTTCAATCTCCCTCAGAAAGTAAGCTAACGTTACACACAGATGTCTACCGCTGCTTTAACTCGCTTTACACCTTTATTAATGAATATAGGGTTGTTTTAACTAAATTATGAGGGTTTTGGTGAGTTTATATTGTGTTGAAAGTGTGGTGACAATGGCCCTCATTTATCAAAAGTACGTACACCAAATTTCCAGCGTACACCTGGCGTACACCCAAAACCACGGTGACTTTGAGATTTATCAATATGGACGTTGGCGTACGGCACGCTCAAATCCTACGCCAGCTCAGGAGGTGGTGTACGCACATTTTGAGTTAGTGCAGAAACGCGCAAACAATTCCTAACACCACAAAACGCACTGACAAACTAAAATATATGATATATTATGACCCACTGTAAAAAAAAACATAGTAATTATAAACTTCAGTGTTTATTTTTATGCAACATGTACTTCATGTTTAATTTGTGAGACTTTACCAAAGCATTTGATTTGTAGGCATATGTATTCCTTCAGTTGAGAGCCTGGGCGCTTTACCTGACGTTTCAGGGCAAAGCATGTGAGCGGAGCGGAGCGGAGCCTTGAGCGGTGCGGTAATATTACCATCAAAGCGCCTCTCTAAAAACTCCGCTCCCTCAGCACCGCTCGTTGAACCCAGAACGCCCTTTAATAATTTGCTAGTTCGAGAATCTGTAAAAACGTCTAGCAATAAGTTATGGAATTCAAGCCTTATACAAAAATGTAAAGTAAAAATCAAAGTTAAGATTGGACAGGAAGAAAACATTGAAAGGAAGTGCGGAGAGACTGTAAAAGTCAGCAAATATTCATCCTGGAATCTGAAGCGGCACATTGCAAGAAAGCACAAGGATATGCTACGAAAACATGGTAATAATGCATCAAAAGGTAAGCTAGTTACTATTCGATGATAAATAAATAGCTACACATGAGTAAGGTAAAATGCTTGTGTTGAATGGAGCCATAAATCCGATCATGATGACATGCGGACAAAATCATGGCCACGAATTATCTTTTATTAAGACACTTCTTTTTCTTATTTAGTTTAAAGTAAATATTCAACAGTTTGTTCCTTGGAATTAATTATTATAATATTTCGTAATTACTATTACAATTATTATTACTTCAAATTATGAATTAGCCTAGTAAAACATGTGGAAGTCGTGGAAACAAATTGTTAATTTGAATTATATCCGGAGCTCCGTATCAAACTGGATCTTAGCTAACAAACAACTGTATGTAAATACAGAAAAACACACTACAAAAGTTACTACATCATTTTAAAATATTATTTTAAAAAAACTTAACCGAACCATTAAGCAGACATATAATTTAGATGTAGGCAACATTAAATAATAATAATAGTAATAATAATAAATAATTATTCTTCTAAATATCAATTAAGCGTCATTAATAATAAAAATAATTATACAAATATTACAAAACGTCATGCAATTATTAATGTGTCTTTAATCCCGCTCTTTAAACTCCCAAATAAAACAATTTAGTTTCTTTCCACTTCCCTGGTTTCTCGTCTTTGCCGTCTTCCATGTGTCAATGTCGTAAAATGAGGGCGTGGGGGAGGCGGAGACTTGAATTTATATGGGCCTGTTATTCTAATGACGATCGTTTTCAGCCGCCTCATTTATGAAGGGCAGATATTGCTTACACCTGAATTTCAGAGGTACGCACAGCTTCATAAATCAGGCGGTGAGAGGAGTGTAAGCATAATCTTACGCCAACATATACGCCCGTTTCTACGCAAGAATGATAAATGAGGGCCAATGAAACTATTTTTAAAGAAATGGACAAAGACTACCCGCCAGCGCAGTCTTGCGGTCCCAGCATATGGTCGTTTATCTCGGCGTTTCATCCGTTCAGTTAGCGTCAGAGAAAAGTATTAAGTTCGACTGTTTGGCAAGGCTGACTCGTGGTTGTAAACAGACAGTAGTACCGAACTACTCCACAGAAGTGAAAACAAGAAACCTCATATTTAACTGGATACATGCATCGAACTCATCGCAGCTTTAACTTCGACCAAATATAATTCAGACCTGGGCTCATCTTAATATCAGATGAACGTAAGGGATTGCCGCGCTTATTGTTGTTGTTATTATATTACGGTATATCAGCAAAAGCAGAGAATATCTTCTCTAAAGCGTTTTACACGTCCAGTAAGTTGTCCAATACATGTTTATGGCATATTGTTTCCACCACTTCAGATGCATTACATGCAGTATATATATAAGTTTCCAAAACACATCAAATCAATGCACGAAAAGAGAATGGGCTCCGCATTTACGTACCTTTGTCTTCTCGTCTCTGTCATCTGATCCTTCATCTCTGGATGTAAAATAGTCCATAATAACATCGTGTAGGAAACTGGCATCACCAGGATTGCTCAGATTTAGGCGATCATGTTTATCTTTAAAGTGAGCAGCTAGCTACTTAGTTAAAAAACTTTGCGTGAAATAGCGTGTTACACCGCAGCCGGTCCGGGTTAAACATTAGGGGTAGTCTTTTTACCTTGTCACTATAAATCGCTATTTTCTGCACTAAACGAGACATTTTCAGAGATTTTCTGTAGACAAGATGTTATAGAATAATAATAAAAAAAAGGCTTATTTAGATATTTATATATAATATAACAACTAATATATATATATATATATTTGTTTTACAACTGACTAAACACTTACAGAAAGGTTTTATTTGTTAGCATAGCATGATAATTAATACATTTTTAAATCAATCACTTTGTCTCTGCACAATGAACATTATCAAATATTATTAATGTTGTAAAATATATTGTTCATTGTTAGTTCATATTAGCTAAGGCATTACCAAATGTTAAGTAATAAACTATTGTAGTAAAGTGTTACTAAATTTTCTTTTACCATTTCCTTCACAATGTCTACTTATTTCTATGGCTAACAGATTTTGTAACATTTGTCTTTTTTACAGTCTTACCATTGCTTGTAAGTCGGATTGGGTAAGATGGATCATCTTTAAAAGAACCAGGCAAGTACATGATGTACAGTTACAAGTCATGTATTTTTTTGACTGCAATATTAAATGCTTTCACGTCACATGTAAAAGTACACAGGAATGTGGCTAATCACTTTTTATTTGTAGTTTACCTGAGTGTCCTTGCACTTTTCAGGAGTTAAGGCAGATGTGGAGGCACAACGGGTGACACCAGACACACCCAAGCACATTATGTTCGGTAAGTTTGTACTTTACCACTACAGCTTCTTTAAATACCCATGTATACACTCATTCACAATTCCCACACACAACACTGTAACACGACCATACACAACATGTACAGAATTGTCTTAGTTTGCCATGTAGAAATATACAAACAGAAATATTCAGACTTTGGTTATAAGAAATTTAATTTAATAATTGTATTTATTTAGCAGAGGTGTCCCTGGACTTTATTGACAAAAGATTTTGTTTTCAGAATAAAAAGTTGTGTGTCCAAATCAGTAACAATTGTACTTTCTGTTCAGGACATTCAATCATGACATGATCCATGTGGATGCTGTCCATTGAGGAAAGAGTTTGTTCAGCGGTAAGTGAATCTTCTGTATTTTTATGTAATTAGGTGTGGAACAGTAGAATAAGAGCAAAAGGTTTCAGAATAGGAGTAAGTTCAAGGCTGAGTTTAGTTTTTTAAAAATCTTTTTCTATCTTATATTTGTTGACTTAATGTTTATGATATTTCTAACAGGTTTCTGGATAGAATTAAGTCCAAAGATGGGAAAAAGTGCACATCCAGACAAGGAGCAAGCAAAAAGACAAGGAACTTGGTGCAGAGAAAAGCTGTGGCGATTAACCCCCATGTGAACAGCTTCATGCAGTCCCTGATTGAGTTCGAATGGACGACTTCAAAGTAAAGGCCACTGTGGTCTGTCTGCCACAGTTTAATTTTTAATTTATTTTTAGTGTTCAATGAAATTCAAGTAGAATATTTAAAACTATGGGCCAGTGTTCTTTTTACCACAGTGAAATGTTACCTTTTAGTCGATGATGGACTTTAAACTGAAAACTTCAAACTATGGACCAGTGTTCTATTTGCCTGAGTTAAATATGTTACAGCAGGGGTCTCCAAACTTGTTTATACTTATTGATTTTATTTTATTTAACTTGTTTATATGTTTATTATTGTTTAAAATCTTGTTTTAAATATGTTTTGTTTCAATTAAATGTTTTTTTAAATAAAATTTTGATACATACATTGCTTGGATTGCCTTTTAATTCATTATGTTTTAAATTAGCATTTTTACCATATTAATAACTATAGATTTAAACCTAAATATCTAGCTATTATATATAATATTATTGTATTAACTGTAATAAGTAATAAATAGTATTTATGGGTCAATATAGACATTACAGTAAATTACTGTAAAAATAGACTACTGTAATAAAATATTGTAAAATTACAGTACAGTACTGCTTTGTAACTATACAGTACTAGTTTGTGTACTGTAAAATGGTATTACAGTACAGTACTGTAAAACCAAAATACAGTAACTTACTGGCAACCGTGCTGCCAGTACCGTACTGTAAAAATACAGGGAAATCGTTAACAGTGCACACACACATCATTTATTTGTTCAGTGTGATTATTATTTACCTAAACATTGAGCCTCCACTGTTGAGAAGGGCAAGATCCCTTTAACAATAAATGCAGTCACTGCTCTATGGCACTCATTGACTCTTTGACGAGGTAATGATGAAGCCTTATGTGCCAGTGTGAAGGGTGTTACCTCTGCTGCTCTTACTGTGACAGAAGGGCAGGTTGAAAGGGGGACTGGAGCATCTGTCAATGAAGGCAAGACTAGTGAGTTTACAACAACAATAATTACATTTCAAATATGTTTTATGCAAAAGTAAAACAATATTTAAAGCAACAATTGTATTGTTCTGCTCATTTAAATTATCCTTTACTATATACGTTTATAAGCAGCAGGCTTTTATTTTAGGCATGTTTACCTTATTAACTGATTGTAAGAAACTTATTTATAAAATGATCATTTATCATTTCTAAAAGAGTTTTGACATCATTTAATCCAGGCTGCCGAAAACGAGTGATCATAAAAGAAAGATTAATTAATTACCTGTAGACGCTGAAGCTGTGGTCGATGTCGATGCCACACTTAATGTTTCGCTGACGTCGTCGTCGTCCGGGGGTTCAAAGTTGGCACCGGCTGAGGGTGCGTTAGCCGCTGTAGCTACTTTCGCTAATTTGGGGGTTCGGCTATCAAATACATTGCACTCCTGTGCTCTTAAATACACTTTGTGTTTGACTTAGTGCTTCCTCAAGTTGGACGTATTGCCACTGCCTGCCTTGCACTTACTGTTGCAAATATTGCAGGTAGCATTGTCTGCATCCGACTTTGTGAAGTGTAACCACACATTAGAACGCTTTCTGTTAGCCATTGTGTGTGTTGTTTGAGCAAGTTCGGGGTGTCACTTCTCACACGGTCGGTCTCTCTCTCTCTCTCTCGCGCCTGCGCGAAAGCTCACGCTTTCGCTGCATACTCTCTCACGCGGCAAGCTGACGTGTTCTCTCAGGTACCGAAATTGAGCACCGATTGATTTTATGTGAATCGATACTCTGTAGCACCGACGCAATTCGGTCGGTGCCTATAAAAGTACCGAGATCGGTACCCATCCCTAGTAATGGCTGAATAATGTCACATACTACACTGCAACAGTGACTACATGTGGGACAAACTGAAAAATGAGAGGAAGATCTAAACATCATGGATGAGTCCCCATTTATGTTACGAACCCCTGCTCAAAATATGCTTGTTGGAAAAGGGTTAAGCAACATAAATGACACGTGACACTCACTCACACATCTCATTTCCCCTATTATCGACAGGTGATTAAATGTTTAAATTATACTTACTTTTTACTTTAACACAGAGAAATAACAAAATAGAACACAAGTTATCTGGATAGGCCAACATCATGACGCACACAGAATTCACAGCTGCGTACCGCACAGCAAAGCTGCTGCCTAGGCCATAACACTGTGTTTCTCTGAGAAATTTCAAACTTTCTCCTGTTGCTTCTGTAACATGAATAGTTTTGTTTCTGATGTTAAAGAAACTTCTGTAAGAAAATCAGATGGAAAGATTGTTATCTCTGCTTCTTATCAATGAGAAGATAAAATATGTATTTAAAATATGGACCCTAACATATAGAGTAGGCCGTCCAGCACACAAGCACTCTCTCTCAAAGCTTTAAAAAGAGAAGAGAAAAGCTTATCGTTGTTTTGTTTTTGCTTCAGCAATTGCTGGAAGAACAGATACAGCGCCTGACAAACCCCCTCCTTCGCTCACACAAATGTTCAGTGATTCTCAACACTTTCATTTATCCTTCATTTACAACTTGCAAATTCATTCCAAACTACTTACTGTTGTACCTTTCCTACATCAAACCAAACCTAAAAGTTTATCCAAACATCTCTTTTAGCTTTATCGTCAGTTAAACGTTCATTACTCAAAGTTTCACCAAGAACCTCTTTCAACTTTTCCTGCCTGTTCATGACAGATTGACTGAAACTATGCTGAACCCATCTCTGACCAATAAAGAAAAATAAATTTCTTTCAGAGCTTCCAAACAGTTAAAACTGATCTTGGATACACTGTAAACCCGAACAGTACAATGTACTCATTTAAAATGAGTGAACTGAACTCAAAACTGTGAAAAAGTTTATTGAGCTTAAAATTTTTGTGTGTTTTCAACAAGTTCGCCATTTTAAGTTCCACAAACTCAAATAAAATTAGTCAAAGAACTCAAAAAATGTATTTATTACTTCCTAACGGAGTCATTTCAATACCACAGCCTCATTGTAACAAACACTGCAAATAATTACAAACTTTTGGTGATTGTGATCAGTTCAATTTGCCAGGTTAGCTAAGAAAGAGTCTGGCACTGCAAATTTCTTCAGTTTAAAGTTAAATCAACACGATTGGTTGAGGAGGTTCCAGTTCCCAGCATGTGCTTAGGCTGTAGATCGGATACATGTTGGTTTATCATATAAACTATGACTGTGTGAAAGTCTGCACTGAGTTCAGTCTCAACACACTTTCACTGGTATTACATTTTCATGAGTCACATGATCTGTTTCTGTGACTTGTGAACAAAATTTAATGGTAAAAAGAAGTTTTAAGTATGGTATACAAAAAATATATATGTTAAACAGTCCTTATAATAAACAGTAGTTTTATGTATATTGTACTTGAAGAATTAATAAAATGAAGCGTAAACTTTTAAATTTGGGTTAACTGAAATTTTTTAAGTTATCTTTACTTAAAATGTTTGATGTTGGTTTACTTAAAAAAATGTATGTAATCAGTTTCAACAAAATTTTTGAGTACTCTGAACTTGTCGGGTTTTACAGTGTATGACATTCCATACTTCCTTTGACCATCATAAACTTACTCCACTTCCTCTAACCTTCATACACTTACTTTGAGCCCTCAACTCTATGAAAAACAGCACAAGAATGCGCCCTGTCTTTCACACACACCTTTCGTATCTGAACATATATTTACTGGGCATATTTTATTTACTGTAGTTAAAAGAATGAGAGTTTAAACACTTAACCCTTTATTTTACCCATCAAAGGTTTAGAAAAATATTTTCTGTGGTTGTATATGCTCCTGTGGAGCTAAATGAAATAGTCCTTTTATCAGACAGTTGATAGCAGCTGTAATCTTAACACAAATTTGGAAGAATTCAACCACACTTATAATCCTGTCCCTTAACTGTTATGTTATGTTACATGGCAAATTTTCGAAAAGCAACTTCCTTAAACATTGTACAATTAAATGGAATATATCAATGTATACTAACTGGCATTTGCAAAGGCAGATCTTCATTGCCAAGCACATAGAAGTAGCAAAACCAAAATACTCATCTGAACTCACGAAGGACATGATTTATCCTTTTACAAACATCATTGTCTGTGTCAAAATCTGAAACTGGTTGTTTCGATGTCACTACCAGTGTCACATGCATTTAAAATCTGATAAAACCGACGTAATTTGCTTTTGATCAACAAAGAGTTGTAACTTAAACATAAGCCATTTTAGATTTTTGTTTATTTTCAAACTGAGCTTTAAATCTATCTTATAACCCCTTCAGCATTCCCTCCATAACTTCTTTATCTCTGTTATGTTTGTCTTGATTTTGCATTTTCACTTTTCAATTTCAACATTTAGACAAAGTGACAAAAATCCAAGGGATACGCTTCGATTCTCGGGTTTTCATTTTTTGAATTTTACACGTTTTTTTTAACTCTTTAGATACGTCTTTAATGTGTCTTTACTTTTACCTTTGTCTTGGGAACCTAAAGATCGCCCAACGTACTTTGATGTTATATTATATTTGATGTTATATTTAGCAACTGAATTTTTCTTTTTCCTCTTGTTTGATCTCTAAGTGCTCTTTCAGCTGTTGTTTTAGCTTTTTAATTATATCATCTAGCTTGATTGACACTAACTATTAACTGACTGCTCCATTATCAAAGTAATATAATCTGACCAGTAGACAAGCTACCAACACAGTACGTACTGAATTTTCCAAAATGTCAGAACAGAACACACTCACTCTTGCTTTTGCTTAAGTGGATGAGTCAGGAGAGAGGACACTGGACCAGCCGAGGTTAACCCCATCATCACTCGCGGCTCGGAGTCAGAAGCCAGTGGTCTGGAAACATTTCCATCTGGATGTGCGAGAGAAAATCCAGACTCCTCGTTCGAATAGAGACAACAAAATGTTATTCTATCCTTGCCAACTACGCCAAAACTGTTAGATCTGGTCTCCACACCACAGACAAAATAAAAAAACGATCCAGCCCCGGACACCAGATCACGTCAGAAAATATAAGTTTACTTTGTTAAAGCATCTGTCAGATACAAGGCTGATCAATCGTTGCTAGAGGAGAGCATAAACAAGTCGTGAGACGGAGGTTTTAGATGATAAAATAGAACAGAGTTTTATTGATGGACAGTAGTTTCAGTTGCATATGCATCAATGTTTAAACCTCGTCTACCCCAGGAATACAGCATGCACGGTTATATCCAAAATTGCTCAGCTGCATCATCCCTTAGACATTGGGCTTCCATAAACATTCTCTTTATCTGTCTCTGTTTACACAAAGACAGAACAGTTCTATGAAACTTCCCAAATGTGAAACTGAACCACAAAGAGACATATAAAATATAGAAATACAATGAATTAATGAATGATATAATAAAATATAGAAATATAATAATGAATAAATGAATAATGAATAAAAACAATAATGAATAAATGAATTAATAAACAATAATGTAATAATAATAATAATAATAATAAAATTGATAATGATAAAATAATATTGAATAATCAAATAAAATAATTAAATGGATAATAACTAATGATTTTAAAATGATTAAGATGATTATGTAAATAAATTATTAAAGATAAAAAACACAATAATAAAAACATTCTGCACGTGAGGATCTAAGGTAGGATCCTTCATCTTGGTTAGGACCTGTAGATGGCAAAGCCGAGAGAGCTTTTTTTCTGTGGGGCATGGTGGTAGGGTATTAATCTTTTGGTCGGCGGGTTTAAAAATGTTTCTTGGTAAATTAGATTACAATATATAGTTTAAAGTTCAACGTCTGTCCCACATTTTGACAGTTTGACTGGAGGTGGTCACCCTAAGAGTGAGTCATCTGATAGACTAACCATGGCTCAGTGCAGGATCTAAGTCAGTGTGTTTTAGTAGTTTTGTATTTCAATTCATTATCGTCACAGTAAATTACTGTGTAAGTGGAGGTTTACAAACTACAGCCTGTCAGAACAGCGAGTCCACAGGTTTTCTAAAACTAAAAAATGTGGTGGTGTGTAGCGTTTATGTTAGATTGGAGGATTATCATCCCAGCGATATGATGTTGAACATGTGATGCAGAAGCCAGAACCACTTGAGGCCTGTAGTTTTACCACTGGTGAGGAAACATGAATGATCACGGGTCCGTCAGAGATGCAGCTCGATGAAAACGTGAACTATGCACAGTAAGTGCAAATAGTATAACCATCAAGTTAATTTATAGCTTATTTAACTGTTACTTTGTTTGCATACCTAATTCGTAATTTATTTAATACTTTCAAAATGTATTACACAAAATGACACACAGGGCTCTATTTTAACGATCTGAAACGCAAGTGCGAAGCGCAACGCGCAAGTGAGTTTGTGGGCGGATCTTGGGCGCTGTTGCTATTTTTCCGGCGTGAGAAATAACTCTTGCGCCGGGCGCAAATCAATAAGGGGTTGGTCTGAAGTAGGTTCATTATTCATAGGTGTGGTTTGGGCGTAACGTCAAATAAACCAATCAGAACGCTAGCCAACATTCCCTTTAAACGCAAGGGCGCAAGTTCCGTGGCGGTTTGCTATTATTATGACGGATTTACCAGGCGCACGCCAGGAGCGGTTCACAGCCGAGGAGACCGACGTCCTTGTACGGGGGAATCCCAAGCTTGCCAGCATAAATCGGGCACGCCGTGTAACGGGAGGTGGATCTGCCTCAGGACCTGACGCCAGCAGAGGACATCGCTGCATCCACCCTCACCGCTGAAAGGGTTTGGGGGCTTTGAAATCGGACCCAAGAAACGCAAGCAAGGTCCAACCCCAAAGTACTCTTACAAATCAAGTTCATATACATTAAGGTTTCTTATGAAAACATTTTAATTATTATTTACATAAAATAAACGTAATACAGCCACACAACAAAGTTATGAAAATATTTTAATCGTTATTTGCATGAGAATAAATAAAAACTATCACCACAATGCTCACCACTATGATTCCACTTATCTCGTGTATTAATATTTTTAAGTGTAACAATTTATGATTTGCAAAAATAACTGTTGCATCTGTGTAGATTAGATAAGCAAAGTGTATGCGCGTTGTGCACGCTATACATTATGGTCAAGCATGCGCCCTTAAAATAGCATAATGAACCACGCGCAACGCGCCACTGACTTTAGACTAGTTTTTTTTGGTTAGTAGCGCAATTGTTTTTTGAAACTGCAAAATAGCATAAGAGATGGTTTGCGCCGCAACACGCCTCCTTTTTGCGCTGAACCGCCCAGGGAGCGCAAGTTCATTCCCTAGTTTGCTGACGTGCGTCTGTGGAGGGAAAAACCCGCTGTGCGCCTGCGCAAAATACGAATGATACATGCGTCACTGACAAAGTCAATTGCGCTGGGTGCAAGATAGGGCCCACAATGTGTTAAAAAGTTGTGTGTTTGAATGTCAGGCGGACATCTTTGCGGATGTCCGTGGGACAGAAAATGGACTATACACATGGACATGATGCCATTTAGGGGACATTTTGGTGGCTTTTTACTAGTAAACTACTGTATAAATGAGTAGATCCTAAAAAGTACTATAGATCAACAGCAGAAAATGCAATCAGCCAACAACTTCAACTTTTGTTTTAGACAAGCAACGAAAGAGACAAAACCAGATTTGGAAAGGGCTTGAACCCAACTTTTAAAATTGTTAAATGTATACCTTTTGATGGGGTTTCTCAGATCGCATCACATTTTTCCTGTTTTCTTTATTCCATGTAAAGCTGCTTTTTAACAAAGCAAAATTTTGAAAAACTTGACTGATATGTTGATGTAAAGATGGGGCCAATGATTATTTTAAGTGATGAGGTTATTTGCTAACCAAGTATGTACTTGTATGTTTGTCATCAGTGGGCTGTAAGGGAAGTGTTTTGAGTGTAGAGATAAGGGAGGACCATCACCGTCGTGCTGTATTGAACTACCAGCGTTGGCGCACTGCATGGAGTCTTCGGCGAGGGGAAGAATGGCCTGATAATGTTCACTTTCACCGTGGAGACCTATCCACTGGTTGTCTTCTGTCTGGGCGAGGTTTTCACTCGGTAAGGAGCTACATCCCATGTTTTTATTGTTCATTGTTATATCAGAATTAAAGATTAAAGTTATATTTTAATTAAAGAAAGACATCATATGGCCATGGTCAGAGCAGTATTTCAAAGGCCAAGTTGAGTTATTGGAGAGTGTGATTCTTATGACGATTTTATACAGAAATGTACTGTGGCAAAAAAAGTATGCGGATCCCTGGAATGATAGGGTTTTCTACAGTGATTTGCCATAAAATGTGATCTGATCCTCATCTAGGTCACAACAATAGACAAACACACAAATATTTCTAGTTTCTTATGTCTTTTTTGAAAACACCCATTAAACATTCACACTGCAGGAGGAAAATGTAAGTAAACCATTGGATTTAATAACCTCCTTTCCTAGCAAATACTTCAAGCAAGCATTTTCAGTAGTTCTGAATTAGACCGTCACCATAGCATTTTTTTGTCGATTCCCCTTTACAAAACCGGTTAAACTCTGACACATTTGTGGGATTTCTGGTGTAAACCGCTCTCTTGAAGGTCATTCCACAGGTTAAGGTCTGGACTTTTAATCTTTAAATCTCAAAATTAAATCTGAGGTGTGGATTAATTATTTGCGGGAGTAGATTACATACAACATCAATGTAAAGATGCAAATTTGCGTGGGGCAATGCACGTCAAACACGTCTTTCGCGCAAGTTGAAAAAGTTCAATTTAAGAAGAGAATGCGCATGATGCTAAAATAAATCCCACCAGTAATCTTGATTGAGGAATGCATTTTTGGTTTCTACACAGACAGTATGTCGGACTTAACAGTAGTGCAGTAAGGTATAGCCTTCATTTACAGTGTGTGTGTGTGTGTGTGTGTGTGTGTGTGTGTGTGTGTGTGTGTGTGTGTGTGTGTGTGTATGTGTGTGTGTGTGTATATATGTGTGTGTGTGTATATATATATGTGTGTGTGTGTGTGTGTGTGTATATATATATATATATATATATATGTATATGTATGTATATATATGTATGTATATATATATATATATATGTATGTATGTGTGTGTGTGTGTGTGTGTGTGTGTGTGTGTGTGTGTGTAAAAAATAAATTGTTGGCTCAGTGAATTATTTTTTAGTAACTAGTTCCACAGAAATTTTACGTTCACTCAATTTCTGACTCCAAAGTGTTTCCTGGATTGATGTTTTTTAGTTGGCCCAAACTTGACTCAAATATAAAAAAGTATGTTTGCTCAACTAACTTTATAGTTCATTCAACTAAAATATTTTAATCAGTTGAATCTTTAAAAACTTACAGCAAAGACTCTGTCAATTAAAATTTAAGTATTTAGTCAATGTTTTATGTGTTACTTCAATTAATATTTATTATTTGGGAATTTTTTTATAAAAAAATTAAATTATTTATCAAATAATTTATGCTGGTGTTGTTAACAAAATAATTAACTTCAGTCACATTAAAACAAAATCTTTATTCACTTACCTGAACACAGAATTAAGTCTTCTCTAAATAGAGGGCATAAAACAGTCCAAAAAGCACTCCAAAGTCTGTCAGAACATCTGCAGGGCCATTAGGAGAACCTTCTCTCGCCATGTATCCCTCTGGTCTGCCTCTCACATCATCTCCGCTCTGGTTTGATAAACAGAGGAATATAAATACATACATGAATACATGTTACATATAATAAAGCTTGATGGTGAAAGACTTTATTCCCTATATAACGTTAACGTTAGGACAAATTTCCCTCAGACATCACACGTAATTGAACACTATTGGGTGGTTTTCTCAGACAGGGCTTCACTGACTAAAATACTGTCATCTTTTAACATATGAGTGCTACTGTTTTGTCTCAAAATGTACGCCAGTATTGTATTTTATAAGGTTTGTTTGTAAAAATGTCACAATTATAATTAAGACCGAGCCCTAAACCCTGTCCGGTAAACCAACCCTATATCCAGGTTATTTGAACTAAAATACCTCCACTTTACCTCGGACACATAACATAACACACCTTTATATATATATATATTTACAGAAACGTCGAGTATTTGCGTCTTTGCCAATTAATATAGTCTAAAATTAACATTTATTTACAACCACTTACCTGATGTGAACTTGAGGAAACGGCTGATGACTTGTGTCGTTGTGTAAAACAGTGAGTGATTCCAGCTGTTATGTGCAGATTAATCTCAGATGAAATGACCTGTGATCCAGATCCTTCCGAGTTGAGACATTTTAAATTCAAAACGCACGCACGCACACACACACACACACACACACATACACACACACACACATTCTGGTTTCCATGTTTTCGGGGGACATTCCATAGACATAATGCATTTTATACTGTACAAACTGTATATTCTATTCCCCTTACCTACCCCATTCCCTAACCCCAACCATCACAGAAACCATTCAGCTACTTCACATTTTCAATAAACATCATTCTTTTTGATTTATAAGCTTGTTTCCTCATGGGGACATCAAAATGTCCCCACAAGGTCACAAAAACACTGGTATTCCTATCTTTGTGGGGACAATTGGTCCCCACAATGTGATAATTACCAGGTACACACACAAACACACACACACACACACGTGTACACACACGGGTATATTTAGAAGTTTTATTTAAGATTGTTATATTGGGACTATTTCTCCACCCGCTACTTCAGCTCTGAAGTTCAAATTCGCAGGCAAGACGCAGTCCGGTTATAACAAATGTGAAATATATGAACATCACTCAACAGCAATATTAATTAAGTGCAATCCTGAAATATGATTTAAAACATAACGCTTTCATTATTAAGTATAAGGAATTAAAATGAATTAAATCACATTTTTAATTCATTTTAAGTCATCAGAGCCAGCAGTCGATTTCTGAGGGGCTTGCCGAGGCGAGGCTGCGCTGGGCGGGGTGTGAGCGCTTAAGCGCCGGTGATTTTCTGGAGCTCTTCTGGAGCTCATCTCCGTCCGAAAGTGTCAGAGCACATTTTTAAATAGACGCTATCTTTATTAACCGACCGCATATTTAAACTGTAAGCATGGGGGCGCTGCTAAGGTGTTTGGGCCCCATGAAAATAATCTTGACAGGGCCCCCAACAAACCTGAGAGTTTTTTTATATTAATTTACATAAAATCATGTGCTTTTATGGTATTTTGACTACCAATGGGGTGAGAAAATTTTACTTGAATTAAGTGTTTAAGAAAAAAGAAATGTTATTTCACAATTTTTTTTCTCACCCCATTGGCAGATCATTTTGCTTGTTTTAAGGACAATTTCACTTAAATTGTATATTAATTTGTCTTAAAACTAGAATTATTTACTTGGGTCATTTTGCTCATCAAGGAAAAGCATCTTTCTCATTTAGATATTTCTACTGAAAACAAGACAAAAATACTAAGTAAGAAAGTCATTTTTTGCAGTGTTGAACGTTTAACTAAAACTGTGTATTGTTATTTTTTCCAGCGTTTTCTTGACCTAACATGGGGAGAAAATTTAGTTCCCTTATCATGCACTTTTAACACTAGAACGGCCACCAGCAGTCATTTTAACCGCAACATTTAAACTTATGCATTGCAAAAAATTTATTTTTTTCTTGTTTTCAGTAAAAATATCTAAGAATTCTTAAATTAAGATGCTTTTTCTTGATGAGCAAAAAATCTGCCAATGGGGTAAGCTATTTTTTTTTGAATTTAGTGTTTAAGAAAAAATGTTCAAGATTTTTTGCTTACCCCATTGACAGTTTTTTTTTTTTGCTTGTTTTATGCACAAAATCCCTTAAATGTAATATTTTTGGTCTAAAAACTAGACTTATTTTCTTGGGTCGTTTTGCTCATCATGAAAAGGCATCTTTATTTAAGAAATTTTAGATATTTTTACTGAAAACAAGACAAAAAGACTAAGAATTTTTCTTCAAAATCATTTTTTGCAGTGTGGTAATTATCTTTAACACTAGAACAAACAAGGTGTCATTATGACCGTTTTGAAAATTGCATAGTCAATAACTTTGTCTAAATAAATCATAGAGCCTCCCTGACTTTTCCTAAAAGTACATGAATTTTCATTAAAACTAGTTTAAATATTTATTATGTGAATAAAAACAGAAATATAATAATTTCTTTCTATAACGTCCACAGGCAGTCATTTTGTGCTGTTTAAATTGAGTTTTGCCGAGTCGGTCTGAATCAGATAATGTGAAAGTATTACAACTCCACATCAACTTCAAGAGATGCACTGAAACCTCACAAACAGCTGATAGTAGTTTGTACAGTAGCTGGCAGAGGATTTTTATCAGTGTTCATGAAGTTAGACTGCTTGCAAGACAGGTGCAACAGCGTAGACTACAGCAGGGTGCTGAAAGTGGGCGGACCGGCGGAGCCTCGTACAAAGATGCCGACAACGGCTGCCTGTGAGGCAAAGCCGTTCACCCGCTGCACCCTGCTCTATTCAAACGTGCTTACTTGTCAAAAAATACTACCGTAGAGACCTGGGGCCTCATGTACAAAGCGTGCACGTAAGCACAGAAAAGTGCCGTATGCTACGATCATTGTCACGGGCAGGCGGTCCACTAACAATTTATGCCTACTTACAAACCCACCTTTTCTTGTGAAAAATTGGGTATCTTTCCGTTTTTGACTTCCAGATTTTTGAGGCATTTTCACTTCCTTGTCAGTCAAGTTGATATTCTGCTAGCGCTATAAGTGAAGTCAAGCTGTGTTGCCTGGATTATACAATTTGGGTGGAATGAACCATTTTATGATAATTGAGAGGGGGAAAGGGGCCCACGGATGTTTGTGTTTCCTAAAGAAATACATTTTTTGATACCAGGAAACAGCAAATAGAATAATTTAAGTTAATAATTTTTACTATAAAATTTTTTTTAGCACCACAATTTTGGGGGTTTCTCTGGGCCCCCTCTTACTCGTGGGCCCCGAGAATTGTCATTGTTTACCCCCCCTTTACAGCACCCCTGACTGTAAGCACATACATTCACGCCTGAACAACTCTTACAATTACATTTTGTTACCAAATAACAGTAATATTATGAGCATTTTGTTGTCAGGAAACATAGCTGTCATAAGTCCACATATTTACCAGATTTCTTTAAAATTAGTTCAGTCAACACTAGCCATTCTGAATGTTGACTGAATTTGAAAATAACCATTCATTTAATGTTTTAAACAAAGATTTATGTTATGTTGAATGTACTTAATTTTATTATGACAAGAAGATGCACACAATAAATTCATCTAAATCCAGATATATTTTTTAAGTTGATTGTATTTATAATTAATAAATTGAGTGTACATATATTTTTGGTTGATTATACTTATAATTTATAAATTGAGTGTACATATATTTTTTTAGTTGAGTGAACTTTTAAAATATAGATACACTCAATATATAAATTATAAGCAATTTCAGATTATTTATGTTCATAATTGTAGCCAAACTATTTTGAGTAGAATTAAAAAAAAATTATGTTAAGTACACTAACTTTCATTAATATACAGACAAATAAAGCAAACCCAATATTTTCAACTATTTATTAAAGTTGTTGAAACTTTATTAAAAGTTTTTTGCTCTCCCAAATAAGAGTGCCAGTAATCTAACTCACCATTTGTAACAAAAACAAATGAACCAGAATAGTTGGAAGACAGCATATGCTTACAAACAAGTCAATATACAAATTTTTTCATAAAATAAGCACCTATTTCTAGGACTCAAAGTATTCATTAAATTCATTCAATTCGCAACATCTTCAGCTGCATTTCACATCATATTAAATGTGCTTTTTCACTCCTAAACACACAATAACAATGGGTTCACAATAACATCTGAAGAAATCCAACAGTCTTTAACCACGCATTTGCAAGAGCACAACATCTACCAATTACAAATTATACCAGTACTATACAGAACAAAAAACAAATGAATCAGAATAGCTGGAAGACAGCATATGCTTACAAACACTTAAATTGAGTCAATACAATTTTTTTCATAAAACAAGCACCTATTTCTAGGACTCAAGGCATTCATTAAATTCAAGGCATTCATTAAATGCATTCAATTCGCAACATCTTCAGCTGCATTTCACATAAATGTGCTTTTTCACTCCTAAACACACACTGAAGAAATCCAACAGTCTTTTACCACGCATTTGCAATAGCACAACATCTACCAATTACAAAATATACCAGTACTATACAGAACAAAAAATATTATAGTACCAGAACGGTCCACATCTGAAACACATTGCACATTGAGTACCTGATGCTGAGATTACAAAAACTGCAATTAACATTCAGAAAACAGTAACATTCAAGGAATGCAGTAATAGTAGAAAATATAATATATTTTATGCTTGGCTGAGGTGAAAAATTGGTGTATCAATATGTGTGGAGCAATGAGGCTGTAACCAGTGGCGGAGCCAGAGGGGTGTCCAGGGTGGCACTGGCCACCCCGTGTGCCCCCCCAAATTTAATGCGCTACTTTCACATAATTACAAACATTATGAATATTAACCCTCCCTGCGGTCGCGGCGCCAACTCTTTATTTTTCAATCACTGCGCAAAGAGACTCGGATTAATCTGCTGATTTTGGACATACAGATATGATTTATACATCATTTAAAATGTTAAAGTGTCATTTTTTGTGTGTCTATAAAAACTGAATGTTGTGCTTTTCACAAAATTACATGATGCGCATTCTGTTATCTCTCCATCAGTGACGTCTTTTTAAAAACGCGTACCATCATACCATCAGAAGATAAATGTCATGTCTACATAATGCTTGGAATCTCTTTAAAATGATGTAAGTGAAGTCGTACATTTTGCTAATACTACATGATTTCACAGTATATGCTGGAAGTGTGGTAATTTTCTTGTGGACTGAATAAAGTCTAAGTTTGCCAATTCTTTTTACAACAAAACCCAGCACCATGTTTTCATTCTTGACGTGATCTTTATAGGCTACTGTATGATTGTTAATTCGACTGGATTGCCACATTGAACTTGAAAGCACGACGCGCATCCGATAACGCACGTGCACAGCCAGAGCTTAAATGACTTCATTTTCGCGTCTTTTTGTCTTAAACGGACAAATGCTCATGTCAAAATAGCTGTCTTGGTGATTTTCATAGTAAACATTTGGTTACTGTACGTCTTAAACGAATAAACATTTTATTGCATTCGGTCTTAGCCTAACCTGTTGAAGTCTCTCTGTCATTAAAGTTAATTAAATATCAAAAGAAAAAAGAAAACTTTTGCATCTTCTGTTCTGTATCTTCGTAAATACAGATTAATCCAAACATCCTTTGTGTCAGGACCCGTCTGAAATCATGTATTTTATTACATCTAGTATTTGTGTTCGGGGTCCTGGCAGTACCATGTTTTATGTGGGAAATGTGTGGTTTTAGTATTGGTTTATTCTGACCACGCATTTCCCGGGTCTCGTCAACTTTTTCCCCGATCCCTTACTTGTAATTATTTCCAGGTGTATGTAATTTACTTTGTCCCTGTTTATTAGGGGTCAAGCACCGAAGGTGCTGAGACACCTATTGGAATTGTACTTTTTTCTTCTTCTTAGCCATTGGTGTCTATGGCAGCCCTATGAACCGTATGTAGGAAAATGATGAAATTTGGCACAGTTGTAGTGGTGGTCATAAATAGTCATTTGGCCAAAAATGGGGTCTCTAGCAGTAACTCTATAGCGCCACCATCATCTCAAAAATTCAATGTTCAAATGGTTATAACTCATGAACCATTTGCTCTATGAAAATTCTACTTAGTACACGTGATTGCTCTCCTCATGCTTATTGTTTTTAATACCTTACAGTAAGACTCCACCCATTACAGTAGCGGCCATTTTGAAATGTACCGTATTTCGTTTTTTCGCTACTCCTCCTTCAAATTTGGTTCAATTCTTATGAGATTTGGCACATGTGATCTTTGGAGTGAGCCGCATAGAAATGACTGAACAGAATTTTGATATTTTTCTTTATTTAAAAGTAATTAATGCGTGAACTTAACGAGATTGATGCAAAATTGGTTCTGAAGCTGTATCTCGGTCATTCTTTGATCAATCGAGATGAAATTTGGTACGCTTCATGTCGACCATGAAATGGGGGTCCATGCCAAATTTGGTGACAGCGCCACCTATGGGTCATGAGATAGTAAAAAAGGCTATTTTTGCGCATAACTTCTGAATCGTTTGTCAGAAAATTATGATCTTGGTGTCTACGGATTCCTTACCTCATGCCGCATCTGTCGATGTGTATTATGCCGGGTTTGACCGAACCGCCTGTCCGCCATTTTGAAATTTGTCATAAATTGTTATAACTTTTGAAGTATTGGATATATTGGCGCAAAAATCGGTAGGAAGCTTTGGCATGATGTCCTGATTGTATCTGGGAAGTCAGAATACAGCGCCACCTAGGGGTTATAAACTATAACAGTTCTTATAGAACTGCTCATAACTTCTGAATACTTTGTCGGATATTAATTTTCTTTGTGAAATTGTATTCACTGGTTTATGCCGATTGCAACGATACCTCGTTTGTCATTTTCCATCATTCTGTTCATGTGTTATTGTAAGGCATATGGTAAATGATTTTTTCGCTACTCCTTTTACAAATTTTGTTTATTTTATGCCAGGTTCTGCTCGTATAATGTTTGGAGCAATCCGCACAGAAATGACTGAACAGATTTTTCTTGCACCTAGGAATTTTTTTGAGAAAAACCTCTGTAAAGTTGATCGTCCCTGTGATGTTGTCTATTTGTCATAGTTAATTACTTTATATTACATTTTATAGCGTTACTCTACGGAATGTTCTTCTTGTCTTCAATCTCACTTGAGCTTTTTGATTCTCATATACATTGTATTTCTGTGATTTCTGCTCTGCGGTGTCATTTCTACATCTTTGGTGATTGGCATATGTCAATGCTTGCATTTCTGTAATCTCTTTGCTGCTGCCCTTTGAGCTGTGTCTGCTGAGTGGCGCATCCACTAAGTCGTATGCATAGAGATCCTGAGTTCATGGGTTTGAATCCCACCTGCGGCAGGTGTTAATTTCTTCTATTAAAGTTTTGTTCTTTCCCACCTATTCTTCTTGACCTGTCTGTAGTTCACATATGTTCTATTTTTGCCATGTTTTCTGTTGCTGCTCTGCACTGTGGTAGTTCTGCTCTGTCATTGCAACGCTTTGGGTACTTGCTGCGCTTTGTGTTCTTGATGCACCTTGGGTGCTCAATGCGCCCTGGGTGATTGATACGTTGTATGTTTCTTGCTGTGTTTTGTGTGCTTGCTTTGCTTTGTGTGCTTGTTCTGCTGGCTGTGCTTTGTGTGCTTGGTGAGCTTGCTGTGTTTTGTGTGCTTGCTGTGCTTGCTTTGGGTGCTCATTATTGCGCTGAAGGTGCTTGACCCCGTGTTGCTGCTTGCAGCTATATTTGTCCTTGTGTTTGATGTTCAGTGCGCGTTCGTCTTGTTGCAGTCCTCGACGTGTTTCTGTTCAGCTTTGTGAATATTAATGAATATCTAGTCTAGTTTAGCCTGTTATATGTATTGTATTTTTATTGTTTGTTTAATGTCTAGTTTAGTCTTAGTTTAGTGTTGCCTTTTCCGTCTTGTTTTGCCCCCTCGTGGGTTTTGTTTTCCTTGTTTGTTAATAAATTATTATTTTAGTTCAGTCTGCATTTGGGTTCGTTCTTTGTTGTTTAAATCCTTACACTTTGTGTTGAGCTCTGCTATTTGAAGTAAGTTTAAGGTTTATCATGGAGTTTAGATTTCCTGATCTTTTGCTTCATTAAAGGGATAGTTCACAAAATGAAAATTCTGTCATAATTTTTACATCCTTATGTTGTTCTAAACCTGTACGAATTTCTTTTTTCTGATGAACACAAAAGAAGATATTTTGATAAATGATGGTATGCACACAACTATAACCATTGACTTCCATAGTAGGAATAAAAACAACATGATGGAATTCAATGGATATACCATTAATTGTGTGCTTACCATCATTTATCAAAATATCTTCTTTTGTGTTTATTAAAATAAAATACAGGTTTAGAAAAACATAAGGGTGAGTAAATGATGACAGAATTTTCATTTTTGGGTGACAGACAGTAAATCAGATGTAAGAAATACAGTAGAAAGATTTAAAATTCACCCTTATTATGTTTACATCTAATGCAATCAAAAGATTCATTTATGCTTTCTTGATACATGGTTACACGTCATTTTCTTTTATAGACTATGGACCCCCTAAAGTAGCTTTGGCCACCCCCTGGCCACCCCATTAAAAAAAATCTAGTTCCGCCACTGGCTGTAACATTCCTACATGAACTAACAAGAAATGTAATTTAAAAGAGCTTATGTCAAAGTTCAAACGATGAGGAATCATGTGAAAAACACGTAAGTTCATTATGTCCTCTTCTTATGCAGCAGTAATGGCAAAGACGTCACCAACTGTTTATCTCAAAGTGCTTTACATTCATATGGCGGTAGTGGATGGTAGGGGTGTGACGGTCATTATATAACCGTGAGACCGACGGTTATAGTTGAACACCGTCATTAGAACTCTATAACCGCCAAAACCGTGTTATTAAAATATTTTTTATCATAAAGAATTTTTAAATTCTAATTAAAAACAACTGTTAACAGTCTGTGTTACACGCCCCCTCACGTTCTCACGCAGTGAAAAATACAGAGCGGAGCAGACACTGACAACGCGCCGACATACAGGACAGACCAGGTTACTTTTCAGTTACTTTTGAGATTAAACATATTAAACAAAGTCTCGCCTTTCAAATCATCTCTTCCTTCTAGTTAATTTATAGCATCAAATAAACATGAATGACCATGAGAAGGAATGTTGTTTTAACCGCGGAAAGGCGTCAGTACACTCCGCTTTTCAAGTTCAAATCCTCCCATGCTAATCTACTAACTCTCTTGAACGTACATTCACTGCTAGTTGTCTTGCTGTTAATTTTAAAGAAACGTAGAGCAAGTAGCTAATCAGTGTCTAGTTTATTCAAACGCTGGGTGAGCACTGTGCAGCGCGTCTGCGGAGAGCGTTTGCTGCGCGTGGCCATTGTGCTTTTACACGAACCGTCACATTTGACTCACGTCATAACCGTCATCACCAATTCTGAAACCGGCACACCCCTAGTGGATGGATGGATGGATGGATACATTTTGTACATCCTGGCTTTCCAGGATTGCAGTTTTTATTTCAGGTGAATATTCCACAAAATCCAATAAAACTTTAAATGGTCAAACCAGAGGCCTAAATGTTCACACCAGTGGCCTCCCAAATCAGATATAAAAATGAAGCTTAGCGGCATTCAAAAGAGAAGCTCAAGAAATCCTACGGTCCAGCAATTTTGTTCTTTAGTCCAAGGACTTTGGGGGAAAGCTTTTCTCCTTCCATTTTCAATAGCACTTTTTGAATAAATTCATAAGAGCATTTCAGCTCTTTGGGGTAAGCCATGTTCAGTACATAGATGACTCCCAGCATCATTGCACATGCTTGGGCTTCAGATCCAATGTTGTCCAGAATGACTTCTCCTTCAACATAAATGCCAATGTAGGGCCCTATAAAATCCGTTTTATTTTTTCCCAAATTCCGTTTTATTTTTTCCCAAATTCCGTTTTATTTTTTCCCAAATTCCGTTTTATCCGTTTTAATTTTTGGCAATTATATTTTTTTCCCTTTACTGTTATTTTAGTCATAAAAATAGTGTGCCTTTAATGTTAATGATTAAAATGTAAATGATTTGGGGAAAAACTGGATAACAGGATTACTTAATGACTATAAAAGATGCATTTACACACGCACACACACACACACACACACACACACACACACACACACACACACACACACAACTCAATTTAATACATTGTTTAGTGTTGTTGCAGGAGGCTACAACAAGGTGTCAAAGCAGTGGTGCCTTCAGAAGTGCCTTAAAGGGATAGTTCGGCCAAAAACGATATTAAACCCATGATTTACTCACCCCCAAGCTGTCCGAGTTGCATATGTCCATCGTTTTTCAGACAAACACATTTTCGGATATTTTAGAAAATATTTTAGATCTTTCTGTTCATTAAATGTAATGTCACGGGGTCCAGCAATAGTCCACGACCTTCAAGTCCAAAAAAGTGCGTCCATCCTTCACAAATTAAATCCAAACGGCTCCAGGATGATAAACAAAGGTCTTCTGTGGGTAATCCGTGCGGTGTTGTTGTAGAAATATCCATATTTAAAATGTTATTAACGTTATAAACTACCTTCCGGTAGCGCCGCCATCTTAGACTCAGGAGAGAGTATTAGCGTAGTGTACGCACTTTTCTTAGTGACGTATGACAAATTCGGAGGGCGGGGGCACAGAGCAGCAGCAGAGAAACTCTGTACGCTGCGTAAGCTCTCATCCTGAATGCGGATCACTCCAAGATGGCGGCGCTACCGGAAGGTAGTTTATAACGTTAATAACATTTTAAATATGGATATTTCTACAACAACACCGCACGGATTACCCACAGAAGACCTTTGTTTATCATCCTGGAGCCGTTTGGATTTAATTTGTGAAGGATGGACGCACTTTTTTGGACTTGAAGGTCGTGGACTATTGCTGGACCCCGTGACATTACATTTAATGAACAGAAAGATCTAAAATATTTTCTAAAATATCCGAAAATGTGTTTGTCTGAAAAACGATGGACATATGCAACTCGGACAGCTTGGGGGTGAGTAAATCATGGGTTTAATATCGTTTTTGGCCGAACTATCCCTTTAAACACATCAATCCAGCGGAACGCGATCCATATTTTATACACAATCGTTTGAAATGCATATAACTTTACAAACATACACAGGATAGTGATCTGACTTATGACAGCATGAGCACGCAGCTCTTTGCACGTGCGAGCGAAAGAGAGACAGAGAGCGGCGCCATGATGCAGATGATTATATTTTAAATGCGAGGGATAGTTAGTTTGCTTCAGCTCGCCTGAAATGCATAAAACTGAACAAATACATGAGGATTTTTGTTCGCACTTCGGACAGATGCGTGAGCGCGTGCACGTGTGAGAGGTGCAGTGAGACAGACGTGGATGAGAGAGTGCATGTATCTTTGCGCTCACCGTGAACAGAGTGTTGACAAAACTTACAAAATAACAGTTCTCCGGTCACATAAGTCATGTGAGACCTGCTCGGAACTAAGTGCTATTGAATTTCTTAATTTTTTCGCTGACAAAAGCAGAGTTGTGGAGAGCCGCTTTGCCATGGTTTCAGTGTTTTGGAGGGGGTCTGAAACGACGGGAGGGGGCGTGTCGCCCAGATTTACTTCCCCCGGTCTGCATTTCCCCCAGACATACGTTCGTCTCCCACACAAAACATAATTTTATTAAAAATATGTAAAATTTCGCGAAATTCCGCGTTAATACTAGATTCCGTGTTAATTAGTCAATTCCGCGATTCCGTGATCGTGGAAATTATAGGGCCCTACCAATGTCATCTTGAGCTTCAATTTGTCCACCCTCCTTGATGACATACACAGCCATGGTGGATTTCTGCAGGTCTCTCAGGATGTCATCTCTTTCCATGTCCTTTGTATAATATAGGTGATAAAAAAACACATGAATTTATTTAATAAATTTTGATTAAACATTTCTTTATATTTACAATAAAGAATTACACTGGTCAGTAAAAATATTGAAAATATATTTGTGAGTTAAATAAAGGTTTATGTTAATTAACAAATCACTGATTTTTAGGTAACACTTTCATGGATTAAAGTGAAAAAAATTATTTTGACTGAATATTTTTTCAGGCCAAATCATATTCCTTTAACTGACACTTTATATAAATAGGCGAGACAAATAGAATTGTAATGTTTTTTTTCCATTAATGCCATATTGAAGTCTCCTGTGGAATATATAGGGTTGCCCTATGAAATACAGGACAAAAGGTGGGCATACCGTAGCAGTGCGAGTATGGTTTTGTGTGAATATACAGTGTATTGTTTTAAGCCGTTTGTAAAAAAGATCGCTAATCTCCAAATATATAAGTCTTATGCCTACAACATATGTTTTTTAATAGTTTGTTATTTTACAGCTTACTTTTAACACAGTCCTTTAATTGAACCATTACAGTACCTTTAATATCCGTTTAAAACAAAACACTTGTGACTCCTGCACTAAAGCTGGGCGTACACGGTGCGAATTCTGACGGTCGGAACGTCGTGAGCTCTCGCACACGACACGAGTGAGTTTATACGAAAATAATTCGGACGCAGTCACACACGACAAGATTTTACTGTACGACTTGACGAGTTCTGACGTAGGCATTTTCACACATGTGAGGATGAAGTAGGCTACCTTTCGTTGTGGCAGAATGTACAAAAAATAAAACAAAAAGAATAGGGTAAAGATATTGGCTTAGTATATAAAACAGCCGGGAATTTCTGTTCTTTTGAATTTCTATTTATGCATTTCGAAATTGCAATATAGATCTGCTGTGGCGGTGAAGGAATTTCTCTGGCAGTGTTCGTGCTAGCGCATATGCGGTTTTACCGTCTTAATATATCATGTTTTTAGTGCCAAGTAAATATCTATATTGCTATTATTAATGTTACATATATTGTTGCTTTTTTTATAAATATGACCGTTCAAAAAACACATTCAGTGGGCCTATTTATTTATTTGTAAATGCAGAATGAGGAGCAATGAGGTAAAACGCAAGCTAACGTTACACGTCTTTCCCTTTATAATTAAATTATTAAGACAACACATCTATAGCCAAATATTAATTTGTAAAACGAAAATAATTTAATTTAATATAAGCACACTGTCTAGGCTTGTTATGTGCAAATGTTCGGTCAATGCGGTGTCTTGAAGTAAAAGTGAGACCGCAGCATTTATGCTCCTGTAACTGCACAAAATAAATGCCATACAGAAGGCATTGCATATTAATATAGGGCATTTTCACAGTAGGCCTATGTAAATTAATACATAGCAATACAAATATAGTATGAAAACAAATTAATCATTATTTAAATAAAGTTTCAGAGATAGCCTACATTTTTAGTCATTTAAATGTTCTCATCATTTCAAAACAAGCTAAGGCTACCATATAACTTACACTGGGCTATATCATTTGTTCCTTTGGGCGAAAATATGTAAAAGAATATATATGTGGGTAAAAATACCAAACAAGCTCAGTTGTTAAAGCAGAAGCTCCATAATAAGATGGGAAACATCGTCTCCGCATATGATCATCATGTTTATGTACTCTCTCAATAAATGCATATCTTAGCCTATTAAACATGGACATTCCGTTGCTTTTTTCTGTCGCGACAGCCCTCTTAATATCCAATCATTTATGAAACTACAGCAACTTTGGCACAGCTTGGATTACACAAAAATTGCGACATTCTTTGTACATCCTGTACTGTTTAAACCAGTGGAGTCTAATAATTTTTATATTTATTTATTACATAATTTAGTTGGCTTATTTTATGTTTACATTGTAAATAATGATAAAACATATTAAAGAAAAATCAACAAGTAAAACAAAAAAGTTTTAATATCAAAAAGCCTCGTTTAATGCATTGTGGTAGCACTTATCAGAACAGCGGTATAGCCTTAAACAACTACACTCTCTCCTGTTTCCACACACATCCAAAGCTGTGACCCGACATCACAAAAACACGTAGGCCTATGACAAGTTTTTTCAGGCAAATAAGCTGATCAAGAGGTCGTCACTGAAAGGACCTGTACATATTTGATGTCCGGTCACCGGAGTGTGTGTGTGCGCGAAACATAGCCAGCTATAGAGTAGTCATCAATATTTGAGGTAGCAGTGCTACATTTGTCTTTCTTCTTCTGCTTTTTGTACATTCTGATTGGTCAAATTCAAGTGCTTTGCCAGATCGTCTCGTACACCCGCACCAACACTACGAATTTATACCGACAGCTCCCGAACTTTTTTGACATGTTTAAAAATTATCGGGAGGTCGTAAGGTGCTCGTAACCTGCTCGGCTCGGCTCGTAATTCCTCTCACATGGTGCGAGCCGCGACCATACGAGCATGAACGATTTGCTCCCGAGGAAAAAAATCGCATGCGAGCCCCTACGACAGCAAAAATCGCACCGTGTACGCCCGCCTTAAGGGTTAAAAACGTCATCCCATCATCTACTGTACTTGTGTCAAACAAAAAAAAATTGATTCTGCAAGATGTAGTTTGCAGGGCATTTGAGATTAAGGTGAAACAGCTAAATAACTCATTATCTAAAATATGTGAAAATATGAATATCACCATCTTTAATTAATATTAGTAGTTGTATGGGGGCACCATTCGTCAAACTTTTATGACCCCCTCCCCCACCCGCTGACAGGTCGTGTTTGACAGCTCGTGTTTGACAGGGGGCGGGACCATCAATCAAAAGCTGTACAAGTTGTCAACTTTAGACAGCGAGTGTTTAATCGTTTTATAACATGTCATTAGAGCCGCCTTTCCACTGCACACGACATACGGAAACGACAGTCGGAGTTCTCCCCCTAGTGGCAGTCGTAATGAAGTTTCAGTTTAATCGTATATGGGAGGGAAGCTCATTCCAGCGCAAGAGGCTTCATTCTAATATTTTTACCATGGTGGAATAAATAAATGAATGCAAATGAATGAAACAATAAACAGCTATGCATATATGACAAAGATTGCCAATATTTTTTTGAGAGAACATATAAAGACAAGATTAAAATAATTACATACACAAATTAAATTAATAATGTATTTATTATCAGTAATCAATAGTGTTTTTTTTTTAAACCAAAAGGATTAATCATTTTCACCTCACACACAGTTTGTGATTGGAATACAATGAAAAACATAGCTTCCGGTCGGCATATCGCATGCGGTTTAGTCGCACAAGTTCAAATATTTTAACGCATCCAACCGTCCAAACGGATCCGATATTTACGCATCCGCAGATGGTCGGCACCTCACGCATCCGCTTTGCGACTCTCCATAGGAAATGAATGACTTCCGGCTTATCGGCCGTCGTTTGTCGTGTGCAGTGGAAAGGCGGCTTAAGGGGGATTGTTTTTCCTGTGTGTGTGTTTTATGTCAAGCGTATGCTGTCATGTTTAATGACGGCTCGTGTGTGACAGCTCGTGTTTTGACACTTGATGTCAGCTCTCACCCTTCCTCCCTCCTTTCTCACAAGCCCTGCATTCTTTCACAGGGGTGCGTGTTGTAAAGCGAGTAAAGATTTCTAAAATTCAGTGATGGTAAAATAATTAGTCATTACGGTGTCAAAAAAGTAAATGTTTATTTTAGATTTAGACAAATCATGAACAATGCTATGATTAAAACTTTTGTTTGTAACATCACAAGTTATTTAATTAAATATTCCGTATACGGGTATAGTTTAAGCAATGACCTGAGCCATAACCTTCGGAGCCGTCAATACTACAATCTTTAGACGATAGTCTAAACTAAATACATTTTTAAACGGTTCAGGAATTCCGTGAATCTTTTCATAACCTGCTCTATAGTTTCACGCGTATTAAAGATCCGGCGGTGCCTGACAAAGCGCCGGGTGTGTGTTCATATATGCCGTTTTAAATTAACCTTAATAACTGTAATTCTGTCCACTATGGCAAAATAGTGGGGTTTATTTTAGATTTAGGGGATTCTTTAACCAAGGCTCTGATTAAGACATATGTATACGTGCACCGATGGTGCCAGAGAACTTATATCTGACGCTAATAAACTTTTTAAATGTTTTTAAGACGTCTTCACCTCATTTTAGGGGTTTATTTTTAATTAAAGGCTTCTTAAAACATGTGTGAATGTGTATATTGAGTCTTATATTGTCTGCTCTGACAAAAATAAAGTATTATTTTAGATTTTAGGTCAATTGACTGCGTGTATGACAAATATAGTATGATATATACGTTTGTTTTGTCAAGAGACTTCTTTAAAGTCACGCAAGAATAAAATATTTTAGTTGTAACTGGTTAAACTTAAATCTGTTATTATCTATTTAACTATAAGCTATATTTTTCTGATCAGACACAAAGTTTCTGATGCTGGTCTTATAACAGTGTGTGTGAGATGATGATGGCTGTTCACAGCAGGTGGCGGGTTGTAAACTAGGATCTTTTTAAAACTGTAGTGGTAAAAATGTAATAGGGGTACACTGACAAAGTAAAAGGTATATTTTAGATTTAGGGGATTCTTTAACCAAGGCTCTGATTAAGACATATGTATACGTGCACCGATGGTGCCAGAGAACTTATATCTGACGCTAATAAACTTTTTAAATGTTTTTAAGACGTCTTCACTTCATTTTAGGCGTTTATTTTTAATTAAATGATTCTTAAAACCATGTGTGAAAATGTATATATTATACAATGAGTCTTATATTGTATGCTCTGACAAAAATAAAGTATTATTTTAGATTTTATGTGAATTGACTGCGTGTATGACAAATATAGTTTGATATATACGGTTGTTTTGTCAAGAGATTTCTTTAAAGTCATGCAAGAAACAAATATATTAGTTGTATCTGGTTAAACTTAATTCTGATATTTTCTATCGAACTAGTCTATTTTCTGAACAGACACAAAGTTTCTGATGCTGGTCTTGTGACAGTGTGTGATAGATAATTCACAGCAGGGGCGGTTTGTAATCTAGGTAGTGTCTTTTAAAACCGCTATGGTAATGTGTAATATGGTCACTCTGACAAAAATAAAGCATTTGGTTGTAACAATTTATTTAATGAAATATTCAGTAGGTGTATAGCGATGAACTGTGTCAAAATCACCGGGGTCCCATCAATACTATATTCTTTAGACTAAAGGGTATTTATTTTAATCTAAATAAAAGTTTAATCTTTTCATGCACAATATTCTCATCACCCCATTAGATTGTGTTCCGGCGTTTACAATAGAGAACATACGCGGATGAGTGTTCATATCTACCGTTAAGAAACTTTTAAACGATTAAAAACATTTTCATATCATTTTCTGAGTTTGTTTTAAATTTAATGACATCTTAAAATCAACTGTGAATATGTGTTTATTACACAATAAAATGTAATTCTGTCCGCTCCGGTATAATAAGGGTTTTTATTTTAGATTTGGGACCTTCTTTAACCAAGTCTCTGATTAAAACATGTGAATGCGTGTACCAACGGTGCCAGAAAACGTACGCTGATGCGCTCATATATCTGGCGTTAAGAGCCTTTTAAACGTTTTAAGACATTTCACAACCTCTTCTGAGTTGAATTCATTAATGTCATCTAACATCCATGTGTGTACATGTGTATTTACGATAAATGTAACACGGTACGCATTGTCAAAATAAAAGGTTTCTTGAACATGTTATTCCAGTGTGTGTTTCTTGTCTTGCGAGTGTTCGACATATTTAGTGATGTGGAAAAAAGTTTGTTGTTTTGGAAGATCAGTTTCAGTCTCTCTCTCTCTCTCTCTCTCTAACACCATCCGTTAGCACACAGCTGCCCTAGTGTGTCTGGACAGCGGCGTTCAGCAGGCCGTACTGTTTCTAAACCTCTGTGTTGGTAAAATAAAAGTAATTCAGGCCCCAGTGACAAAAAGTAATAGGTTTATTTTAGATTTCAGGCTTCATTACTCAGATACAGATTAAAGCATGTTATCTCTTATTCGTAATTTAAAGAAACTTAGAAGTTTTAAGACATTTCATCACACATCCTATGATGACTTAAACCCATGTGTTAGCCCTAAGAGGACAATAAAACGGGTGCAAATATTATTTATCAAAGTTTGATGTTGTTATAATCCAGGTTGTCACATACATGACAACAATCATTTCTTTAAAGACAAAACATTTAACAAATTTGACATGGCCCACAGAGACGTATTGTATGATTTTGTTAAACATGGTTGTGTGCGTCCATTAACACAACAACAGTTAGGACATGGTTCTACATAACATTAAAATCACGGGCTTACGTTAAATAGGTAAACCTTAATTTTTACTAAATAAAATAAAAATAAACTATTTGAACATCTTAACTGATATTAGGTTAGGTTTAAGATGAATCAGTGTCTATAGCTTTACGATTTACATCGTAAAAACCCCCAGCGGATATGGTGTGTGTGTGTGTGTGTGTGTGTAATGGCTGTTATCACGTGGTGCGGACCAAACGACCAACGCTGCGGGGGTTGTGAAGCGAAGAATGAGGTCTGTATAGATGAGAAGTTTTCCTTCTGAACACAGAACCTTTACCAAAAACTTAACCCCGGATTAACACATCACAGAACAATTTGAACAACCGTGTCGGATTCGTACACAACAGAGGTCTGTTTTATGTTTTGCAGAAACTGTGGAAACTTTTGATGCTGCGAAGGTGTCCGAATTCGCAACCAAACTATCAAACGCAACGCGGCGGAAACACTGGACACGAGCCTTTTGTTGCTGAGAAGGCGATTGAACTCAGAAACAAACAAGCAAGCAAAGTTGTCTACGAAACTACGGATTCTTGAAAAAGATGGCACAAAGATCATTCGAACGACTTCGCAATGGCCAGATGGGGTATGTGTATGGTACCGACCTTTTTAAAGATATGCTTAAAAAGAAGTACAAGCGCGAGATGATCAATCTACTATGTACTGTGATATACAAAGATGCCAATGTGTGCATGCCTCCAAACTATTGCGAAGCTAACGCCGGTCGTGTAACCAGACTCAAGGAAAAAACAGATGGTGTGAAAAGTAAAGATGACGCGCTCAATAGCATGGTACAGACGGTGGTCCAGGCCCAAGAGGAGCCCAGTGTGATTATTAGAAAGGCCCTAGAGATATTTTATGAATGTGACGAGGTCGAGTTCTACATCATCAATATCATACTTATGTCGGCCTTTGTAATTGATGTATGCATTGCTATGCTTGTAAAGAAACGAGAAATTAATGTGTGTGAAATCATAGAAAATGCCGTAGATTTCATGTTTGAAAAGGGTCTTGGTTCATGCATGCACTTTCTATGGTATCTAGACAATATCATAACGTTTAATGATGATGATGACTAAAAAACCAAACCTGTGAGCCAGTGGTATATCTTACGCAAGTTTTTACAGTTGTTTTTTAGTTTTCCAAAAGTTTCATTCTGTTTTATTTTTTACTCAACATAATGATTGGCAATCCATGTCCGTCAACAATTGTATACTTTAACAAAAACTACGTTCTAGTAGTTTCAATGTATGGTCACTGTTGTTTTTCATCATTGATTTTGTTTACTGCTTATGTTTTTTTTGTATGTTTTGCTGTAACGGTTTCATAAAAACAAAAAATATACAAGGATTTTTGGTCTTAATGTCTGTGCTGTTACCATTAGAACATTTAGACATCTTGTTCAGACAACGTGTGACATTGCTCATTCTTCATATGTTTTTGCAACTCCACACAGAGAAACGTGAAAGATTAATAGAAATTACATGTGGCTACATCACATGTCTTTCAGAGGCGTAAAAATAAAAGTCAGCAGTGTTAGTATGGGGATCTAAAACAGCACAGGCACGAGCTGATCCTAATTTTGTTACCTGACGTCTGTCACATAGTCAAAGATCATCTACTTCATGTCTCTACGAATCCTGACAGAGTTTTAGTTTCATATACACAACACATCAAATGTAAACCACGGTAAACTTAATACATTTGACAGCCAAGATCTCTAATTTTCTGACAACCCCAAAAAAGATGATGGGGTCATCATCAAACAACACTCACTTTTTAGGTACCGAAAGGTTTTTGTTTATTTTAGTTTAACTCAACACTGAAATTTTAGTTAAGCACACAGAAATGCACAGATTTTACGTTTTCAGTATACATGTGTACATCACATTGCGATTTCAGTCTCAAATAGATCGATGATCTATCAATATTAGCTACAAATGTTGTTAGAATGCTTGCTCTGATTTCACAAAACATCCATTTACATTCAAAACCCATGGGTTCAACGCCTTAAAGTCATCAATTTTATTTCGTACACATCAACCGCACCAAAATTTTTAGAATGTGCAAACTGTTTTACTTCGTTTTAAACATGTTTGTGCGGTTTCGGTCTAGATTTTATAGAAAACTTCAGAACATGACACCGTTTTAACATTTACAGAATGAAACATTTTACTTTTAAGTGGCTCCCATGAGTATGTGTTGCTGCGACAAATACTTTTGATTGTTTGGAAATTATATGAATGCAGAGAAACAACGCAAAAGTTTTGAACTTTAACATAATTTTATATGGGTCCTGATTTTTAAAAACAGTAAGCTGTAATGTTTCTTACACACAGATCTAATCACATCACAAGTCTGAATGTTTAATAACATAAAAACCTGTATGCAAAGGTTTGTTGGCATATTTTAGACACAAGCTGTTTATTTTAATCTTCAAACAAATGTGTATGACAAAAGTTGTTCTGCCTGAACTGACACTAAGGATCGATGCCGAAATGTTAAATCTAAGCATTTGCAAAACAACTTTCACCATCATATAGATGTTTTCAATCTAATGGTACCGGGTTAAATGTGACCAAACTATTTCAAACATTACCAAGTTGTAGATGGTTGTGACTTAATTTACAAGGTTTTAACATACATTACTGTTTGTCACGGGGTGTTTCATAGCATTGCTGTTGCATGCAACAGACTCTCAAGTTTTATGTTAAAAGGATTACTGAATAAAAACCTGAGCATTCTGTATTATGTTGGCACTGATGATTTTACAAGTTTACAGTTTCAAGCATTTTGCTATATTCGTTGTGTAAGATTTAGTAAATAAATCTAAAACATAAACAGTGTTGAAGCATTCCCTTAATCTTCTAGCAATAATTTTCAAGAGATTAACAACATGTATGATGTACTAACTGTCAGGGGATCTGTGATATTATTTTCTGAAGTAATTAGCTATCTAATGGCCACCTAAGCGATAAAGAGTTTAACAAAGGTTTACATAAACTATAGAAACGAAACAAGATCAATTACAAAGACAATGGCGTAACAATTTCACTTTAAACAAACCTTATGCCAGTGGCTTTGTAATTGATCTTGTTTCGTTTCTATAATTTATGTAACCTTTTTACATAATTATTAACATCAGATATAAGTTCTCTGGCACCATCGGTGCACGTATACATATGTCTTAATCATAGCCTTGGTTAAAGAATCCCCTAAATCTAAAATAAACCCCACTATTTTGCCATAGTGGACAGAATTACATTTATTAAGGTTAATTTAAAACGGCATATATGAACACACACCCGGCGCTTTGTCAGGCACCGCCGGATCTTTAATACGCGTGAAACTATAGAGCAGGTTATGAAAAGATTCACGGAATTCCTGAACCGTTTAAAAATTTATTTAGTTTAGACTATCGTCTAAAGATTGTAGTATTGACGGCTCCAAAGGTTATGGCTCAGGTCATTGCTTAAACTATACCCGTATACGGAATATTTAATTAAATAACTTGTGATGTTACAAACAAAAGTTTTAATCATAGCATTGTTCATGATTTGTCTAAATCTAAAATAAACATTTACTTTTTTGACACCGTAATGACTAATTATTTTACCATCATTGAATTTTAGAAATCTTTACTCGCTTTACAACACGCACCCCTGTGAAAGAATGCAGGGCTTGTGAGAAAGGAGGGAGGAAGGGTGAGAGCTGACATCAAGTGTCAAAACACGAGCTGTCACACACGAGCCGTCATTAAACATGACAGCATACGCTTGACATAAAACACACACACAGGAAAAACAATCCCCCTTAATGACATGTTATAAAACGATTAAACACTCGCTGTCTAAAGTTGACAACTTGTACAGCTTTTGATTAATGGTCCCGCCCCCTGTCAAACACGAGCTGTCAAACACGACCTGTCAGCGGGTGGGGGAGGGGGTCATAAAAGTTTGACGAATGGTGCCCCCATACAACTACTAATATTTTTATTAATTGTTAATATTATTAATTTTAGCATTTACTAATACCTTTTTTTTCTCATCAAAGTTAAAACTGTTAACATTAGTTAGAGGCAGGATAGGCAGGAATTATCTAAAAAAACTTTTTTACAAATTTGTTTAAACTGTCTTTATATACCAATACATAATTAAAATGTAAGTACTCTGAAAAAGAAAGTATAAAACTCGAGTGTTTGTAGACCTTTCACGACTGTTTGTTAATGCACCATGAACTAACATCAATTACTGTAATTCATAAACAAGAATTAATTAATGCTTAAACTCATTTTATATAATGCATTTACTAATGTGTACAAATACAACATTTTTGAAAAGTGTTACAGAAATTTGTATATTATAGTATTCAGTACACATAAACAAATAATGAAGGGTCTGTTCTGTTCACAAAGCAGCTTACAGTCACAGCTCTAATGCAGTATGTATGAATATAACGAGTAACTGAACGAGTAACTTGAGTCAAACTAGTGTACAATTCGCACAGGGTATAATGTAGCCTAGTAACGCGTGCGTTTTCTTTTTCTGGGGTTTAAGACATTGCGCGCATTTAGCACTGTTGTTTGTGTTTCAATGGCTTAAATCACTTGTTTTTAAACTGCAGTGCTTAAATACATTAACAAACTTTAAGTTTTTGTGACTACAGGTAAATGCAACTGCAAGAACCGACAGGTGGATGACATCAAAGTACCGCGAGAGAATTTCGGAAGCAGTCTCTTCTTATGATTTCTCGAATCACTCTCAGGATTTGGATGTCATCTGCCTCTTGGTTCTTGTGGCGAGACAGCCACTGGTTAGATCAGTGTAGCAGTCAAAAACCATAGACTGTAAAAAAAGATGGACGACGCCTGTTTGCTCTTTTCCATTGGTGAAAAGTGAAGCCGTCAGTGTCCCGATACGGCGCTGACAGCTTGGGTCTTGAGTCTGCGCAGAAGCGATTTCGGGAGCAGTCCTGAGTAGGGATGGGTACCGAAACCCGGTATTAAACTGGCCCCGGGGCTAAATTATGAAAGACCGTAGTATCAGTAAGATCTGACGTATTTGCGATAAAATCATTTGTCTGTGAGATCAGAGAGATCTCTCATGCGCGCCGCGGAAGCTGTCTGTCACACAACGAGCGTGGCGCACGGCCGCACGCAAATGTATAACAGCACACAACTCCCGCTTAATTCAAAGAGTGACGATGGCGGATAGAGGAAAATGTTCAAAAGTGTTGTTATACTTCACAAGAGTTGATGCAGACAACGCTCATTGTCATACAGGTAAGTTCAACAAGATGTTTGCATGTAAGGGCGGAAACACAAGCAATCTGTCAAAGCATCTTTCAGAAGTGCATTACGTGCAGTCAGAAACTGTCCCAATTCAAGGGATGCGACCTTCTAAGCATGCAACCTAACCGAGCACTTGGTCTTTCAAGGTGGCAGCCTCAGAAGTCTGCGAAGAGAACTGAAATGAAACGGTCTAAACCTCGGAGGACCTATAGTTTGCGTCACCTGCTGCACGCGCCCACCGCGCCTGTCAGGCTAAACATCATGTTGAATCAACGTTGTTCACCTCATTTAATATAAATGTACCATCTCCCTAATTGGTTTGCTTACCTTACGTTAAAATTATGTTGATTTCTTTTGGGAGAAATGACGTTATGCATTCAACATATTTTCTACTTGTTTTAAAATCCTAAATAAAGAAAAATCAGTATGTAAACATTTATTTGGCTAAATGCTCAACACTTCAAGTTAGTTTAAAAAATAGCCTACATATAAATATCTTATTTAGAGTATTTTTTCTGCAGCTTTCACGCTGGTGCATTAACAAATATATGTACATTATTTAGAAATGATATCCAGAAATTAATTTGTAATGATGAAATGCAGACACATAATTAACTTAATCATGTGAACATAGGTTCATGATCAAATGTTAACATTGGCCAAAGTACCGATAAGAATACCGTTAAAGTACCGGACCGTTAAGCAGTATCGGTAAGAGTAGTAATACCGTTAAAACCTTAACGATACCCATCCCTAGTCCTGAGCAGGAAGTAAAGCCGCGAAATCAAGATCCCGCCCTCGCAGAATGCGCATATCACACGATATCACAGCTGTGAATCATGACGTGACACCACCGTTTTTATATCATTAAATAAATAACTAAACACAAACTTATTTTAAAAACAAACATTTGAATTTACATCAGCGTGATAACAACTACAGTAAATAACAGAAACCAGCTTCGGAAAAAAGATAATTGAAGTGTAATTAAATTTTTTAGTTGGTCTCAAGTCCCATTGAATAACATGGAGAGGCGGGCTTTATGACCTATACTGGGACCAGTCACTGGGGGGCAATCAAGACGTTTTGGCTTCACTTTTCAGAGCTTATGCAGCACGCTTGTCAAAAACGATCACGTACGAGACCCCTATACTGTGCAAACTCAAAGACACGCAAGTTACCTGGCTGTTAGATTTTTTTTTGCCCACAAACTGAAAGGCTTGCCAATCTTCCTCATTTCGCTAAGCCAAGCCAATCTCCATTTGTCTTTTACACCTTTATCGATCTTCAAAACATCGCTAAAGCTATCAAGCTTTACCTCAGCTTAACGTGCTACAGCCAGAAAACCCGGAGTGGATCCGGTGCGTAGTGATCACAGAAGCTTACAGTGGATAGCGGAACGTGATTTCGCTCCACTCCAGGCTTTGATCACATCCCCACTTAACAAGGTAAATACATGTCGTCTTTATGAAAAGTGAATTTTATAATTGACGGAAATCCGTCGTAGCGACCGAGAACTTTGATCCATGCACTTTACAATAAGGTTTATTAGTTAACATTAGTTAATGTTTTAACTAACATCAACAAACAATGAGCAATACATTTGTTACAGTATTTATTAATCTTTGTTAATGTTCGTTAATATAAGTAAAGCTGTTCATTGTTTGTTCATGTTAGTTCATGGTGCATTAACTAAAGTTAACAAGCTTTTAATAAAGTATTAGTAATTGCTGAAATTAACATGAACAAAGATTAATAAATGCTGTATAAGTGCAGTTCATTATTAGTTAATGTTAACTAATGCAGTTAACTAATGAACCTTATTGTAAAGTGTTACAGATTGTTTGATTTTATTGCATTGTGGAAAATATCCCAAACCGTGCCCCAGCGCAATTGTTACCCCTCCCTACTCCCCCAGATGCGCGCACACACACTGTAATTTTATCAATCCAAGCAAAATGCTCTCTTGACACTGGAACCCACCGTAATGATAAGTCTGTGTTTTTTATGTAAGCATTAAGGTACATGAGGCTGTGCTGTATCGTGAATAAGTAACGGGTGAAGGGCGTTGTTAGGCACGATGCAAAGAGAAAATCGAATGTCAATCCACAGAACGAATATTCAAATTTTTTGGTCCAGCCCTAGTTTAAAGGAACACGCCCACATTTTGAGAATTTATCTTATTCATCTTATCCCCCAGTTAGATAAGTCCATACATTATGGGGGTAATTTGATGCCAATATTATTGAAAATGAACAGACAAAAAGTCACAAATAGATATTACAACTTGTAAACACAAAACGCAATCTACAAATAGATTAAAAATCCACAAACACAGTCCTCGTGATCTGCAAATGTAAAACAAGATCTATGAATCGTCTTTTTGATCCACAAATATAAAGCATGATTTACAAAAAGAAATCAGTGACTTGTACTTGAAAACCAGAATTTGAATGAATGTAAAGTGACTTCTTTGCAGATGAATATAATTTTCTATTTGTAGATTGTGTCACATTTGTTTTCAGAATTCTGACACTATTGTTTCGCTTTTGTGTCAAAATAATGCCATAATCGTTGAAAATGAAGAGACTAGGAGTCAAAAATGCATATTACAATTTGTAAACACGAAACAAATCTGCAAATAGGTTCCAAATCTGCAAACAAACTCCTCATGATCCGCAAATGTAAAACGAGATCTACAAATATATAAAAATCCACGAACAGACTCTTCATGACATACAAATATAAAATGTGATTTACAAATAGATTTTAAATCCGCAAACCAACTCTTTATGATTCACAAATAGAAATCATCGACTTGTAGTTGACAAACAGAATTTAAATTAATGCAAAGTGATTTGTCTGCGCATGAGGGTCATTATTTGTTTGTAGATTGTGTTGCATTTGTTTTCAGAATTTTGGCACAACTGTTTCGCTGTTTTCCATTAAAAAAATCTCCAAATGCCCTCCTCACAATTTGCAAACAAACACAGTCTAACTTGTATTTTCCAACCATTGTAAAAAGACATTCTTACACATTCTGTGCAAAGTTCAGCCTGCAAGTGTTGAATCTGTGTTTGCAGATCACAGGGCATTCACGAATCCTTCTGCACAAGTCTACAGATCTTTTTGGCACTATCTTTCCGCAGAGTTTGTCACTACATCCACGCGTGTAGTCAGCCAATCAGGGGTATTGCTTCAAAGTGATGCCACGCCCCCTCAATAAGCTCTTTTCAAAATAAAAGCTGGGCTCACTGCCATACCGTTGCCGGTGTTACAGCGCTGAAAGGCGGCCAGAACGGGTTATCGATATTATATTAATGATATTAAAGCATTTATGTATAGCATGGCAAATATGTAGCATTAATGTGAACTAGAACAACCCCTCGTTTAAGTTATTATCAGTGCCTGACAATTCAGCCGGTTGACTGTATGCAAGTCTATTATTTTTCCATAAAATTGCTTTTGTGAACAACAAATCCGTGTTGGAAATAACATAGCTAGCAAGCGGCGTGCAGCTAATGTAGTGTGCGTTTACAACTAAGCGTTACCTCCGGTTGGTGCTCAGTGTTTTTAGTTCAGGAGGTTTCCACCGGGAGGTGAATTAACACCGAGGTCATTAAATCGTTAAAAACACTGCATGAAGCGGTTTTATCCTTAAAACATCAGTGTCTCTTCAACGAACATTTGCCGAGCGTCAGCGAGCCAGCTGGATGGAGTGGAGCTTCTAAGGTGATGCAGCTAAAATAAAGCAAGCGGGTGCAACAATAATATTGGATGTAACTTGCCGTAATTAACAAAAACATGAGCATTAATTGAACTATTTGACCATATGCATTTGATATATATACCGTGCCCGGAATGCACAAATCGCGTTGTTATTAGAAACATTTAACAGACTGAGCATGGAGACAAACAAGCACAAGCCGTTTATAAAAGCAGCTGCCTGTCAGCGTGTACGGAATGAAGTCAAAATGGTCTCGGTTTTTAGACCGGCAGTCTGCCTGTGCCATTCCACCCTAATCCGGACTGGAAATTAAATGTTAATATTATATCCATCATTTACAATCCTTCCTTTAAGGTCTGTTCTGCTTTTAACAGCTCAAAGCTATTACTCTCTGTAGCTTTCGAGTCCGTTGTAGGCTACAGGTAAATTTTGCAGTTGTTTTAGTTAACTTTGCAGCGCATTTTATTGTCGGAAATTTTCCTGGGCTGGGTTTCCCGATAACGATTGAACTTAGCACTCAAGAGCGCTTTCGAGCTAAAACGATCGCTCGCAGCTGGGTTTTAAGTGCTACTAACGAGTCGCTATCCATTTGTCAAGTGCTGAAATGTCACTTACTGAATGACTCGTAATTGTAGCAGAAGCTTGTTTAGGCTAATGATCTTCAGCCGATGTGCACTAATATTTTTTAAAATATTATTAATTATTTTTCAATTACTTATTAAATGTTTTAATAATTTTTGCATCATGAAATATTCTTTTTTCATATTTAGTTAGGACTCGTCCCACTGCGCATGCCTTCTGCATTTTATAATATAGTTTAGATTATTCTTTTTATTTGTTGTTTATTATCTATGTTTATTTATTATTAAGGATTATTGCATTGTACCGTAAATATTTATTTGGTTTCTTTAATCAGGTGCCATTTCCCTTCAAAACATGTTTTACTGTATATTAATAATAACAACAGTTAGGAACCATTTATCAATTAGCTAGTACCAACTTTTACCAAAATTGTACCAAAAACATTTTCCTTCTTTATTAATTCATGTTTAGTAATTTACATTTGATTTCTCATTTGAATTTTAAATATATTATATTAAAGTAATTTAAACAAAGAAGAACCCAATAAATAAATATACATTTAAAACATTGCATTATAGTCATTGCAGGAGTGCAAGTTGCTGGTTGTCCTGCAGGTGACCTTGTAACTATGTTGTCTTACGATGCACTTATGAATTAACCATTACTTCAGAGCACTCGTAGATCTCCTATGATTTTCAAGCGCTACTTACGGGCCGTTTCCCAAAAGCTTCGTAACTTAAGTGTCATCGAATTAAAGAAAACTCACAATTTAAGGTTTTTAGGCTTGTCACTGTTCACACATCACGCACTGACATTATCTTTCGAGTCTGTTGTAGGCTACTGGTAAGACTTGCAGTTGTTTTTTTAAGTTAACTTTGCAGCGCATTTTATTGTCTGAAATGGTCCTGGGCCAGGTTTCCCAAAAGCATTGTAAGGCTAAGTAGATCGTAAAAACGATCGTACGAATCATCTTAGAATTACGGGCCGTTTCCCAAAAGCTTCGTAGCTTAAGTAGCACTTGAAAATCATTGTAGATCTACAAGTGCTCTGGAGTAATCATTCATTCATAAGTGACAGCAGTTTTACAAGGTCACCTGCAGGACAACCAGCAAATTGCACTCCTGCAATAACGATAATGTAATGTTTTAAATGTAGGCTATATTTATTTATTGGGGTTTTCTTTGTTTATTTGTTTAAATTACTTTAATATAATATATTTAAAATTCAAATGAGAAATACAATTTAAATGACTAAACATAAATTAATAAAGAAGGAAAACGTATTTGGTACAATTTTGGTAAAAGTTGGTACTAGCAAATTGATAAATGGTTCCTACCAATTGCTGCTATAATTCATCTAGGCTACAGTAAAAAAATTTTTTTTTTGAAGGGTATGGAAACCAAATAAATATTTACGGTACAATGCAATAATCCCTAATAATAAATAAACATAGATAATAAAAACAAATAATAATAATAATAATAATAATCTAAACTATAAGATAAAATACAGAAGGCATTTTGCAGTGGGACGAGTCCTAACTAAATACGGAAAATAATATTTCATTATGAACAATTTTAAAACATTTAAAAGGTCATTGAACAATAATAAAAAATATAATAAAAAATATGTAGTGACCTTGTAACACTCCTGTCTTACCATGCACTTATAAATTAACGATTACTCCAGAGCACTCGTAGATCTACGATGATTTTCGAGTGCTACTTAAGCTACAAAGCTTTTAGGAAACGCTAAGATGAATTGTACGATTGTTTTTACGATCTACTTAGCCTTACGATGCTTTTGGGAAACCCGGCCCTGTTCGTTTGGAATATGCCTGGTGCACAGCTCTAGTCAGAAAGATTAAAAGGCGGGCTTTGTTTTAAAAAAATGTAATGCATTTCTTTATATTACAATAACGAACAAGTCACCCATTTATCAAGTATTGATTCATTATTTTCACTTAATCCTTTTTGCTTTTTACAAAAAGTAGAATAGGCATGCATATTCTGCATTTAACCAAAATTATGACTGTGGCATTGAAGAAACTTTCCTATTTAAGTTTAAGTTCTTTTGCTATTATTACGTAGCATATATTGATGATTTTTAATAACAAATATGACAATTTTAAACAAACTAAGTACACTGATAAAAATAATATGAAAAAAATTATACGCTGGATTTACTAAAAAAAATAAAATACAGTGCATCATTTTTACATACACTTTTTTAAAGTAAGTTTTACATGGAATTTAAGCCTTTGCACTGTAAAAAGTAATACCTAGATATAACTTATAAAAAGTGAGGCAAGTGACTGCATGGGAAGTTTTAGGTTGAATCAACTTGCAACCTTTTTTTAAGTATATTGAACACACTAACATTACTTAATATGAATGCAATAAAATTGAGTTGAGTTAACTAATTGTAGTATTACTCAGTTAGATAAACCTACTTTTCTTGGTACAGGTAGCATATTTATGGTTAGTTGTTGTTTTTTATGCCGTGAGATGAGGGCTAGAAACTTTTATTCAAACAACGCACCCACTCAGTTTCGTTTTGGGCAGCTGTAAAGTGCGACAGTCTATGCACAAGCACCAGTCTTCTGAACAATGGTAACTACAAACTCAAAGAAGAAACAGAAACTCTTCCAAATATTGAAGATAAATGAACATTAAACACTAACAAGTCTTTCTTTTTAGTTAAAAACAAAACAAAAAAGTTTCAATTCAAATTTCACTCTCCAAATGCAGTCCCATGCAAAGCATGCTGGGAACTGCAAGTCCACTGCCTAGTTAGTTGTGTTTACTAAAATAATTCATGTAGTTTTAACACAAAATTATTAAGTTAATTTCTTTCTTACAAATTGAAATCGATTATACATAATAAAATTAAGTTAAATTTACTCAATAATGTGTTCATTTAGAATTAATCAATTTATTCCAATTTTTATTTTATTTTAACTCACATTTTGATTAAAAAAACAAGAATTAAATTTTTTTAATACAGTTTACTCAATTTATTTTTGTTAAATCTACTAAGGCACAGAAACACTTTTTACAGTGCAATTGCAATGTTTTAGTAAGTTTTACATGGAGAAGCAATTAGGCCTATTAATAATTCCATGTAAAATTTACTTTAAAAAGTGGATGCAAAAATGATGCACTATATTTTTAAGTTAATACAGCCTATTATTTTTTTTATTATTTATTTAATTTCCTTCTTACAACTTTTACATGATAAAATTTAGGAATTATCTAAATAATGTGTTAATCTAGAATTACTCACATTTTTGCGTTATTTGTGCTCAAAAATAATTTTTATTTTTTAATTTTTTTTATATAATTTACTAATTTTATTTAGTTAAATTTACTAAGCCACAAAACATTTTTACAGTGTAAAATAAGAAAAATGTAGTAGGTAAAACCGCATACCCAGCTAGACACTCAAATCGAGCTAGTCACTCAAATCGAATCAAAACAGTCTTGGCATTTAGATCCGCAGTCTGCATTCCACCCTAACCCGGACTGCAGGTGACATGTTAAAATTATTCCACCCGTTACATCAAATCAGTAGTGGTTCAAGCCTATGTGCCGAACCCCCCCCCCCCCCTTCATTGTCCCCCAATATATTAGAAAAATACAATGAATTTTCAAGGCTGCAGAGAACAGTATAGCAGATATGGCTACTGAGGATTTAATTATATTCTTTTCATAATCAGCGAGTCCCACTCCGGCACTGATTTTGCTGGGTGCACATTTTTACCGACTTTCTTTTTCTTATTTTGGTAAAAAATTAACAAGTTCTATTATTATGTAGCATACATTGATTTTTTTTATAACAAATATGACTGATTTATTCATTGGCAAATGCAGAACAATGAGGAGAAAGTAAAGGTAGGCTACACGCCTTTCTCCCTTATATGATTAAAGGCTTAAATGTCATTTTTAAAACGAAAGCACATGCTTGTCAATTTTATGCTGGCTGGATAAATGCAGAATCAACAATATCTTAAGGCATTTTGTCATGAAATATTTGATTTATTTGTTCGTATTCATTGACCCTTTTTTCTTGTGCCAATTTGCACGATTGTCTTTTTCCTGTCACTCAGCATGAATTTCTATAGCCTATATTGTTTTCCATGAACACACATACATATATCAAATACTGCCTGACGAAATTTTGTGAGCGAGCCAGCATAAATTTGACAAGCATAAACAGTCCGCTTTCGGTTTAAATTTGTTTTTAAATTAAAGACATTTTTAAATTACATTTAGCTTATGTTCCCCATGATTAATCTTCTCATCGCAAGGTAGAGAGGAGTGTCGCCTATGTTCTACATGTTCCTTGTTGTTCTGCATTTGCCAATAAATAAATAAATAGGCTACTTAGTTTGTTTAAAACTGTCATATTTGCTAGATAATAATAGCAAAAGAACTTATTTATTTATCACTAAAGGAAAGTTCCTTCAACCACAGTCATAATTTTGGTTAAATTCAGAATATGCCTGCCTATTCTACTTTTTGTAAAATGCAAAAGGGATTAAGTGAAAATAATTAATCAATACTTGATAAATGGATAATCAGTCCTGACTAGAGCTGTATGCCAGGCACATTCCAAACGAACAGGGCTGGGTTTCCCGATAACGATTAAACTTAGCACTTAAGAGCTTTCTACGAGCTACTTAACGAACATTCGTTGTTCATTTACGTGCGTTTCCCAAAGATGCACGTATAACGATCGCTCGCAACTGGGTAATGCAATAATCCTTAATAATAAATAAACATAGATAATAAACAACAAATAAAAAGAATAATCTAAACTATATTATAAAATGCAGAAGGCATTGCGCAGTGGGACGAGTCCTAACTAAATATGAAATAAGAATATTTCATGATGCACAAATTATTAAAACATTTAAAAATATTAGTGCACATCGGCTGAAGATCATTAGTCTAAACAAGCTTCTGCTACAATTACGAGTCATTCAGTAAGTGACATTTCAGCACTTGACAAACGGATAGCGACTCGTTAGTAGCACCCAGCTGCGAGCGATCGTTTTAGCTCGAAAGCGCTCTTGAGTGCTAAGTTCAATCGTTATCGGGAAACCCAGCCCAGGACCATTTCCGACAATAAAATGCGCTGCAAAGTTAACTAAAACAACTGCAAAATTTACCTGTAGCCTACAACGGACTCGAAAGCTACAGAGAGTAATAGCTTTGAGCTGTTAAAAGCAGAACAGACCTTAAAGAAAGGATTGTAAATGGTATTTTATAATATTAACATGTAATTTGCAGTCTGGATTAGGGTGGAATGGCACAGGCAGACTGCGGGTCTAAAAACCGAGACCGTTTTGACTTCATTCCGTACACGCTGACAGGCAGCTGCTTTTATAAATGGCTTGTGCTTGTTTGTCTCCATGCTCAGTCTGGAAACAGTTAACCCAGCTAACACACGACGTACTAGTTACGTAATTTATTGGTAATTTTTGGTAATTTCACGACTTACCAGCTGGCAACGTAACGGTTACGTCCTAGGGAGGTAATTTCATTACCATTACAGTACCAAATCACCACGTCGCCAGTACGGACTCCTTACGTCGCAAGATAACCAAGTACGTTCCAGTTACGTAATACATTGGTAATATTTTGGTAATTTCATAACTTACTGGCAACGTAACTGTTACGTCCTAGGGAGGTAATTTCATTACCATTACAGTACCAAAACACCACGTCGCCATTACGGACTCCTTACGTCGCAAGATAACCAAGTACGTCCCAGTTACGTAATAAATTCGTACTCTTTTGGTAATTTCATAACTTACTGGCAACGTAACCGTTACGTCCCATGGAGGTAATTTCATTACCTTTACAATTATATAAACATTCCTTTCCTTTTCTATTTAGGTTAGCTTATTAAAACTTTTCAGTCTCAAAGTTTCCCTTAAATAAGTCAAAATAGATTAAATACACACGAACTGACATTTACATGGGAAACATGAAACAGCACGCGCCTCCCGCCCAGCTGAACTTGACCAGAACGCGCGACCGCGCGTGCACAGCAGAACGGCGTGACAGGAGTCAGTACCGGTCGTTTCTCTGAACTGAGACCCGTTTAAATTTCACAAGAACTTATTTTAGTTGCTAAAGAGTTATAAACAACATTTTAACATACTTATTAAGGCTCACAGAATCTCGCCCGACAGTATAAACCGTGTTTTATGCTGCACTTACAAGGATGTTCATCTGACAGGAAATTTAGTTTTTTCAGGTAAGACACTACTTCACAAATTCAACAAATAAAACGATATTTATGAAAAGGTGTAGATGTTATTTAACCTTTATTTATTTTGTCTTTATTTTAAAGTTTTGTGGGACATGTTTGGTGTTTTGGACTGGTGAAGGTAAGAGCAGCGTTACCCTGGCAACCGGAACATGAAGAGGACCACAGCTCTCTCTCTCCGTCTGACAAAACTACGCCTGCACAATTGAGATATGACATTTTAAATTATATGGAGAATCCATTTAAATGTTTATTTTAACATATGTTTATTTAAATGTTTGTAATGTAATGTTCATGTTCAATAAAATGAAGTATTCCATCTCGGAGTCTGTCATTCATATGTTATGGTAAGTCTTTTAGTTATGGGCAAATAAGGACAAGTTAAATTAGTTGTAGCCTATTGCAGATATCCACCCAAAGAATATTAAATAAAAGATTTAAAATACTAACTGGTTACCAACATAAAACTTTGAATCCATTACGTTGTCACGACGTGCCCACGACAGGCAGATTACGTTGCGAAGTTACGTGCAGGCGACGAATCCAGGAATTTCACTTTTCCGGTCGCCACGACGTAACTCGGTTCGTCGCCACGACGTAAGTTTGGTCATCATATAACGTTGACGTTACGTAACAGTTTGTGTTAGCTGGGTAAAAGTTTCTAATAACAACGCGATTTGTGCATTCCAGTCACGGTATGTATATCAAATGCATATGGTCAAATAGTTCAATTAATGCTGCTGTCAAATAAGGCTCATGTTTTTGTTAATTACGGCAAGTTACATCCAATATTATCGTTGCACCCGCTTGCTGTATTTTAGCTGCGTCACCTTAGAAGCTCCACTCCATCCAGCTGGCTCGCTGACGCTCGGCAAATGTTCGTTGAAGAGACACTGATGTTTTAAGGATAAAACCGCTTCATGCAGTGTTTTTAACGATTTAATGACCTAATTCGCCTCCCGGTGGAAACCTCCTGAACTAAAAACACTGAGCACCAACCGGAGGTAATGCTTAGTTGTAAACACACACTACATTAGCTGCACGCCGCTTGCTAGCTATGTTATTTCCAACACGGATTTGTTGTTCACAAAAGCAATTTCATGGAAAAATAATAGACTTGCATACAGTCAACCGGCTGAATTGTCAGGCACTGATAATAACTTAAACAAGGGGTTGTTCACGTTAATGGTACATATTTGCCATGCTATACATAAATGCTTTAATATCATTAATATAATATCGATAACCCGGTCTGGCCGCCTTTCAGCGCTGTAACACCGGCAACGGTAAATGGCAGAGTGCCCAGCTTTTATTTTGAAAAGAGCTTATTGAGGGGGCGTGGCATCACTTTGAAGCAATCCCAGCTAACACAAATACGTAACTGTTACGTAACGTCGACATGTTAGGTGTGTTCGAGATCATCCAGCGCTGCGCAGACCGATCGGTGAGGTTTGCCGCTTGCAGTCGGAGGAACTGAAGACGGAGCCGTCAAGCCGGACACCTGCTGCTTGCCGTAGTGACGTGTGCGCCGTGTTTCCTTGTTTTTAATCGCAAATGAAGTGAATTAAAAGCTGAATTTGATAAAAAACAAATCTTTTAATAAAAAGTTGCAACCAGAAACATTTTATATCGAATATTTTAATAGCTGCTTATACTGTATACCCGAAAATAACGGGAAACAAGCCTATTTTATTAAAATACCAATAGAGTTCATTTTTATTTTATTACACGAAACAATATAACATATTTAAGCATATTAAAGTGTTTTTTCCTGTTTTAAAACATGAATTTATAATGTTTATTAGTGGAACTAAAGGCTGGATTAAACTTGAAACGCACGTGATCGTTGTCATCAATGAGGCGACCAATCACGTAAAGCTGTTACGTCATCACAACTCCGGGCAGCCGCTCTGGAGAAGCTGCACCGGCTGAGCTAGCCGGCTACTCTCGAAACGCTCTCGCGGTACTTAAAAACCATATGACACAGTCACGTGCCTGCAGCGCCAGCTAAAGTCGGACAAAAATACTTACCGGAATGCACTGCTTCAAGTCAGCCACCGATCGGTCTGCGCAGCGCCGCATGAAGTCGAACACACCTATTATGATGACCAAACTTACGTCGTGGCGGCGAACCGAGTTACGTCGTGGCGACCGGAAAAGTGAAAATCCTGGATCCGTCGCCTGCACGTAACTTTGCAACGTAATCTGACTGTCGTGGGCACGTCGTGACAACGTAATGGATTAAAAGTTTTATGTTAGTAACCAGTTAGTAATTTAAATCTTTTATTTAATATTCTTTGGGCGGACATCTGCAGTATAACTAATTTAACTGGTCCTTATTTGCCCATTACTATTACCATAACACATGAATGACAGACTCAGAGCTTGAATACTTCATTTATTGAACATGAACATTACAAACATTTAAATAAATATGTTAAAATAAACATGTTAATGGATTCTCCATATAAGTTACATTTAAAATGTCATTTCTGAATTGTGCAGGCGTAGTTTTGTCAGACGGAGAGAGAGAGAGAGAGAGAGCTGCGGTCCTCTTCATGTTCCGGTTGCCAGGGTAACGCTGCTCTTACCTTCACCAGTCCAAAACGCCACAAAACTTTAAAATAAAGACAATAAAATAAAGGTTAAAAAATATCTACACGTTTTCATAAAAATCGATTTATTTGTTGTGAAGTTAGTATCTTACCTGATAAAACGAAATTTCCTGTCAGATGAACATTCCTGTCAGTGCAGCATAAAACGCAGTTTATACTGTCGAGCGAGATTCTGTGAGCCTTAATAAGTATGTTAAAATGCTGTTTTCATAACTCTTAAGCAACTAAAATAAGTTCTTGTGTATAGTAAATGGGGCTCAGTTCAGAGAAACAACACCGCGTCCTGTCAGCCGCCATTCTGCTGTGCACGGCTGCACGCGCGGTTGCGCGCTCTGGTCGAGTTCAGCTGGGCGGGAGGCGCGTGCTGTTTCATGTTTTAAATGTAAATGGCAGTTCGTGTGTATTTAATCTATTTTGACTTATTTAAGGGAAACTTTGAGAATGAAAGGTTTTAATAAGCTAACCTAAATAGAAAAGGAAATTAATGTTTATACAATTGTAAAGGTAATGAAATTACCTCCCTGGGACGTAACAGTTACGTTGCCAGTAAGTTATGAAATTACCAAAATGGTACGAATTTATTACGTAACTGGGACGTACTTGGTTATCTTGCGACGTAAGGAGTCCGTACTGACGACGTGGTGATTTGGTACTGTAATGGTAATGAAATTACCTCCCTAGGACGTAACGGTTACGGTGCCAGCTGGTAAGTCATGAAATTACCAAAAATGACCAATAAATTACGTAACTAGTATGTCGTGTGTTAGCTGGGATACCCCTGATTGGCTGACTACACGTGTGGATCGTAGTGACAAACTCTGCAGAAAGATATGCTGAGTCCCAATTCGCCTACTTATACTACGACCTAAAAGTATGTACTGTTTTTGTGAGGAAATGTACATACTTTTGAGTGTGTAGCAAAAGAGTTTGCACGTTCTGGGACGTACTTCGATGACGTCATGCAACGTGAACGAAAACGTGGTTGCCTAGTTACGCACACCACGACTGTTAACAATATTTCATTCATTCTTGTAACTTATGTCAAATATAATTTTATTTACTATTCCCATCTTTATTTCTCATCGTTTTTTTCACAATACATTTTACAATGTGTTCTACCAAGTTGAGGAGTGAAGCAGAGCGTCATTAGAACCAAACCAATAGATTTTGTTTGTGAGGCAGCTGGTTCTGACGTTCATGTGCAATGTGTGTAACAAAAGCTATTTTAAAGTCCAAATATTAAAAAGTTTATAGTATAACTAACGTATTTTATACTTACATATAACTCAAAAATACCCAGATGAAAATGAACCATGCTTTTACTACAGTAAAAGTGTAGGAACCATGTTTCTTTCGCCGGACTAATAAAGTTAACATTTCTACAGCCACAGTATTACTACAAATAAGCAAGAGGGTCAGTGTGGTTAAGCTCCTCCCTTCCGCACGCAATGGGTTGTGGGCAATATTAGCCGTTAGAGTGTGCATTGATCTGCACTTCGAATTCTAACCGGAAATAGTAGACCATCCGGGTATCTTTGGGATACTCATTTCAACATACTACGATTTGGGACGTACTAATTCTAGTTTCGAATACTATTTAGGACGGATAGTATGCGAATTGGGACTCAGCAATAGTGCCAAAAAGATCTGTAGACTTGTGCAGAAGGATTCGTGAATGCCCTGTGATCTGCAAACACAGATTCAACACTTGCATGCTGAACTTTGCACAGAATGTGTAAGAATGTCTTTTTACAATGGTTGGAAAATACAAGTTAGACTGTGTTTGTTTGCAAATTGTGAGGAGGGCATTTGTAGATTTTTTTTAATGGAAAACAGCGAAACAGTTGTGCCAAAATTCTGAAAACAAATGTAACACAATCTACAAACAAATAATGACCCTCATGCGCAGACAAATCACTTTGCATTCATTTAAATTCTGTTTGTCAAGTACAAGTCGATGATTTCTATTTGTGAATCATAAAGAGTTGGTTTGCGGATTTTAAATCTATTTGTAAATTGCATTTTATATTTGTATGTCATGAAGAGTCTGTTCGTGGATTTTTATATATTTGTAGATCTCGTTTTACATTTGCGGATCATGAGGAGTTTGTTTGCAGATTTGGAACCTATTTGCAGATTTGTTTCGTGTTTACAAATTGTAATATGCATTTTTGACTCCTAGTCTCTTCATTTTCAACGATTATGGCATTATTTTGTCACAAAAGCGAAACAATAGTGTCAGAAATCTGAAAACAAATGTGACACAATCTACAAATAGAAAATTATATTCATCTGCAAAGAAGTCACTTTACATTCATTCAAATTCTGGTTTTCAAGTACAAGTCACTGATTTCTTTTTGTAAATCATGCTTTATATTTGTGGATCACAATGATTCGTAGATCTTGTTTTACATTTGCAGATCACGAGGACTGTGTTTGTGGATTTTTAATCTATTAGTAGATTGTGTTTTGTGTTTACAAGTTGTAATGTCTATTTGTGACTTTTAGTCTGTCCATTTTTAATAATATTGGCATCAAATTACCCCCATAATACATACCTTACATACGCAGCCCCGCTAGCTTAGTTAAGCACAAAGACTGGAAGTAAATGGCTCCACCTAGCAAACTGCTCCAAATAAGTGACAAAATAACAAAAACATTTTCCTATTTATGTGTTGTGATTTGTATAGTCACACCGTGTACAAATAGCATGGTCATACGAGACACAGTCATCTTTTAACAGTATATATAATGGGAACTATATTCTCAGAAGACAAAGCACTGCTACTTGGGCAGAGTGATTTGCACAACTCTCTGACAGAACTCTCTGCTCCTCACCAGGGGGCTTCTCGTGTGCTGCGAGCAAATCACTGCACCCAAGTAGCAGTGCTTCGCCTTCTGAGAATATAGTTCCCATTATACTGTTAAAAGATGACTGTGTCTCGTATGACCATGTTATTTGCACACGGTGTGACTATACAAATCACAACAAATAAATAGGAAAATTTTCGCGTTATTTTGTCACTTATTGGGAGCAGTTTGCTAGCTGGAGCCATTCACTTCCAGTCTTTGTGCTAAGCCAAGCTAGCGGGGGCTGTGTCAGACAGAGTTACAGCACGAATGGAGATGAGAAAGGTGTGTATGGACTTATCTAACTCTGGGGGATATGGTGAATAAGCCAAATTCCCAAAATGTGGGCGTGTTCCTTTAAAATGTTATACCCAATTAATGAAAATCTCCAGACACAGACAAATTTACATTATCCTGTGACAACACAAAGTTGGTCAGAGTCTGTTAATAATTATTGGATGGATATCAGAGTTCTTGAATGCACCAGGGTGGGTTTAGAAAATGGTACCTGCTTTGAAAACTGTGCAGCAAATTGTTGATTTTTATACAAATATTCTCAACCTAGAGCATTTTCAAGTTTTACATTAGTTGATTTAAATAAACAGCAGGCTTCCACACTATAATTTTTTACTATGCATTAAGCTTGTTTTTGGCGAGTGCCCCTTTAAATCACATTGTGAAAGCCCTTTTCTTTTAACTAGTGGGTTAGTGGCATTAAGATCTTAAAACATTTTCTATATTACAAGACAGTACATCTGACTGACAAATGCAATTACAATGACTTGCCTCATACTCCCGGATTAAATGTCCATCATCCTCACCAAGGTAGATGCAAAGTGCCTTGAGGACTGCTGCCCTTTTAAGATTGATGTCACTTGTAGCCTGTGTAAAAGGATTACAACAATTATATAATAAATGATTAAAAACTGTCTTGAAACTGTTGAATATTTACAACCTGTGGTAACCTCAAAAACATTTACACAATGACTTCATTAGACATTCTGCCCTATTTAGCTAAAGAATTTTAGTGTAATGTGACTTAATTTTAATAAAATATCAGGTCTGAATGTATAGGGTGATAGCACTATAACTTCTTATTCAAGTAAGTTTCACTGAGAGCAATGGTCTCTTCTTCACTGTTTACACCTAAGCTCCTAGATAAAGTCAGATCTGCTGATTACTGAGGATTAAGTGTCTTGCTCAAGGCAGGTTATACTCTTTTACGTTCCCCACCTGGGGATTATGCGTTTACTGATGTGAACAAATACAACCTTTTTGTAAAATATTACAGAAATTTGTATTTCATATTATTCAGAACACATAAACAAATAATTCAGGGTTTGCTCTGTTTACAGTCATAGCTCTAAAACAGTATGAATATAAACCCTGAATGAGCAACTCGAATTAAACTCGTGTACAATTCGACATACAAATCTTATTAAAAGGTAGAAAAGTGATTTAGTTAAGAGCAGAGAGATTTTCTCACTCTCAATGCTGTTTGATTAACACCAGTAACAGACAGGAGCAAAATTAGGTAACTTTAAGACCCAATTCCCGATCTAATATACTGTTACACATGCGTTTTCTCTTTTAGCTGTTTACATTCTCTTAAGACCTAAATGTTCATGAGGATACTTGCAAAAGATGGGAATTTGGTGTATGCATTTAAGGCTAATACAGCAGCAAAAATACTTACAAGCTCAATGAGAAGCGGTTGCGAGGCTTGCACGTTCCTCTCAAACAGAAACAGCGGGCACATATAGCACTGTTGTTTGTGTTTCAGCGGCTTAATCACTTAATTTAAACCTGCAGTGCTTACATATTTGCACAAATGTTAAGCTTTTGCGACCACGCTCACAGCAATGTGATGTAGGTGCGTAACCTTGAATGAGAAAATTCTACGAGTTAAGTGTGTGCGCTCAATCTTCACAGACTGCTTTAACTTTGGCAGGCAGCAAATAAGGTGACTATAAATTGTAAAACATAACCCGCCAAACTGGCTAGTGATTTGACATCATTATCACAATAGCTGGACATGATTTTTTCATATTGATTGATTGATTGATTGAATATTTTATTGAACAGCAACAAGTTCAAAAGGATAAAAACACAAAAAAGCCCATAGGCTTGTTTCCATTGTGGTCCTTTAGATGGAAGACGACTAACAATACATGTACTAATAACATTGAGAACAATGAAAGAATGGCAGATAAAAATACAGATAAATAAACACCATAAAACACATACAAAACAAATCCTAAAAGACAAGCAGACACACCAACAGACAATACAGTATTCCTACTACTTCCTAAATTTCTGTTTCCTTACTTTTTCCTTTTTCTCTTTATAAGTTCAATAACCATTTTTTTATTAAAAACTTAAAGTGATAATAGGAAGAGCTCAACAGTTTAAGGTTTAACGGTAAACCATTCCACAAAACAGCTGCGGAGTATAGGAACGAATATTTTCCCACACAGCTCTTAAAACGATAAAGCCTGTAGTTTGTGGAACTCCCCCTGGTGTGGTAATTGTGCATATCACTAATTTTTAAAAAGTAATCACATAAATACTTTGGTGCCAGATTATTTCTTATCTTATAAACTAAACACAGTTTAAGTTGAGAAACCCTCTCCTCCACTCTGAGCCATCCAAGACTTAAGTAATGGTCAGGAAGAAGATGAGGATGTAATTTAAGTATCACTCTGATAAGTTTATTTTGACAGATCATAATTTCATTTACTGCTACCCTGTTGCAGACCCCCCCCCCACCCCTCATTTTTAAAAACTCATCGGATCTAGACGAATCACAAGAATGACCTATTGTGGATCAAAAAAGACAAATTTCACCGAAAGGTGACACGTTTGCACCCCTGAAATTAATGTTTTTAATAAAATGTCATAAAACTGGGAGCCCCAGTTTGAGAAACATTGCTCTAACCTGAGCCACTATTGCCTCATTAAGGCATCATCAGATTAAAACAGATGTGATCTCGGCCTATATTAATTATTTTTATTTTCAAATATTTTTATTGAGTTTTGCATAGTAAACACTTACAAAACACTTAACAAGTCCCCATTAGAGATGCGCGGTTGGCGGTTACAGCCGCGGACTCCGCGGATAAACCGCGGATCGGGCGGATGACGTGACGAAAAATAATATTTTAATTAGATTCGGGCGGGTGGCGGATCGACTGCTTGTTAGCTGTGTCCTTCTAAGCATGCAACCTTAAAAGGTGAGCACTCTGTCTTTCAGGGTGGCAGCCTCAGAAGTTCTCAAAGAGAACTGAAATGAGACGGTCTAGCCTTCTGAGGACCCATAATTTGCGTCACCTGTTGCACGCGCCCCCAGTAGCCCCCACCGCGCCTGTCAGCAGAAAACAGCGGAGACATTTCTGACTTATTAAAATAAATATGTAATCAAAAATATTAATTTATTTTAGAAAATATGACACATTGATGTAGATTAAACTATTCAACAGTATATCAAATAATCAACCTTATGTTGCAAATATACGCAACATAAACAGAATAATATTAACACAAAACATAACTTATAATACTAAAACAGTGACAAGAAAAAGTTTTCTAATACACTTTTATTTAATAAAGGTTTTAATTGTTTGGGATAGCCTCGGCATGTTAAGAATCCATTCGTTCTATCATTAACAGCGCAGAGAAATGAGGACGCATTTTGACATAGCTCTTATCAACGCCTCAAAAAATGAGAATTAAAAACAAAGGAAATAGAAGGTCAGAAAAGGTTTGCCTGGAATAAGTTTTACAAAGTGGTAAATCAGGATGACACCAGTGCAGACTATGTAATTTGTGCGTTTAATTTAGGCATTACTGATTTATTTATTTATTTTTGTCCCGTGTGCGCCGATCGGAGACTGAGTTCACTGCTGATATTCTAGAGCTTTCTAGTCTCGCGGCTGTCATCACATCGCCCAGTCAGCGGATGGCGGGCGGGTGCGGTTTTGAAAACTGGTCAGAAACGTTGGTGCGGATGGATGGCGGACGGATGATGAGTTTTGTGATGCGGTTGCGGATGAAATAATAGCCCATCCGCGCATCTCTAGTCCCCATGGAACAAAACAAATAAACACAGTAATAAATGATAAAACAAAAACACACACACACACAAAAAAAAACCTTGCACATTACAGAGTTACAGAGCTCGTGAATCAGTTATGACCCAGTGCTTCAGCAGAAAATTGTAAATTAAAAAAATCCAGAAATGGCTGCTAGACCGTATAAAATCTCTGAGTTGAACCCCTGGTTGTGTGTTTCAGCTTCTCAAGTTTCAAATGTTACATTACATCCTTCACCCAACGTCTGTGTGTGGGAGGCACATCTGACTTCCACTTGAGCAAAATAAGAGGTCTGGCCAATAGAGATGAAAACGCAATGGCGTCTGATTGTGCACCAGAAATTGCCATCCCAGCCGGGGTTATACCAAATATTGCAATTTCAGGGGCAGGGGTTATCTCTTTATCGCAGATGTCAGAAAAAGTATCAAAAATTAAAGACCAGAACTGTATCAACTTTGGGCAAGCCCAGAACATATGATAGAGGTTAGCTGGGGCCTGACGGCATCGGGAGCAAGTGGGGTCAACATCCGGATATATCCTGGCCAGCTTGCTCTTAGAGAGATGAAGCCTGTGGAGCACCTTAAACTGAAGCAAACCATGTCTGATGCAAATCGAAGTTGAATGTATTCTCTTAATTGGGCTTTGCCAGGAGATGTCAGACAATTCAAATCCTAGTTCCCCCTCCCATTCTGCCCTAATATGACTAAGTGATGGCGAGGCGATCCTCTGAATATCCTCATATAGTCTGCTCACTCCTCCTTTTAGATTTAGATCCCCCTCCAACCACTCCTCTATCCAGTTATTTGGCAAGAGCAATGGAAAGGAAGGGAAGTGTTTCCGAACAAAGACACGCACCTGCTGATACCTGAAATAATGTGTACTGGTAATATTATACTCATTTACTAACTGCTCAAATGACACAAACACACCGTTTTTAAAAAGAACCTTCACCCGCTTCAGACCATTCCTGAACCATAACTTAAATGCTGTATCCATGAGTGAGGGTGGAAAGAGTGCATTGGCCGAGATTGAGAGAGAGGGCATAGCCTGTCTATGTTTGAAGTGGGTCCTGAATTGGGACCATATTCGAAGTGAGCCACTTACGATAGGATTATTTGTACGGCGCTGTTTACTGAGTGGCAATGGCGTACATACTAAAGAAGGTAGGGACACCGGATGAGCGGAGTATTGTTCCATTTCAACCCATGCAGGTCCATCCCCCCTCGTAAAACGCAGAAACCCAATATATTAGTTTATAGATATTAGCTGCCCAATAATATTGTAGAAAATTTGGTAGTGCTAAGCCTCCCGCCTCTTTCTGTTTCTCCAGATGTGACCTCCTTATTCGTGGGATGGTTTTGTTCCAGATAAAAGTAGATATAGATTTATCTAATTCTTTAAAAAAAGACTTTGGGATAAAAACGGGTATTGTATGAAACAGGAATAAGAGTCTGGGCATAATTATCATCTTGACAGAATTAACCCTGCCAGCAAGCGATATGGGTAATGTTGACCAACTGGTAAGGTCCTGTTTGGCCCTTTCCAGGGCTGGTTTAAAGTTATATTGGAATAGATCCCTGTATTTGCTGGTTACTGAAATGCCAAGATAAGTAAAAGTGTCGCGAGCTTCTTTTAGTTGGTATGCCTCAAAAGACATCTGTCGAGCCTGATCGTTAATGGGGAAGAGCAAACTCTTAGTAAGGTTAATTTTGTAGCCTGAAATCTCTCCAAACCTAGATATAATTTCTAATGCCTTAGGAATGGAGGTGCAAGGATCAGACAGATACAGTAACAGGTGGTCCGCATATAGAGACAGTTTGTGATTTTGCCCCCCCGCCCTGACCACACCTGTGAGCTCCTCAGCATTCCTAAGCGCAACCGCTAGAGGTTCAATAGCGAGGTCAAACAGAAGAGGGCTCAATGGACAACCCTGTCTTGTCCCCCTACCTATAGGAAAATATCTAGAGATTATTTTATTAGTACGGACGGAGGCCTGCCGAGTAGCATACAGGATCCTTATCCATGAACAAAAAGCGGGTCCAAAACCAAACCTCTCCAAAGTTGCAAAAAGATACTTATATTCAATCCGGTCAAATGCCTTTTGGGCATCGAGAGAGAGAGCAAAACCTCTGCTGTAGATGGAGTTTCCGGGGAGTAAAGAATATTAAAAAGTCTTCGTATATTACTAAAAAGCTGCCATCCAGTAATAAAGCCAGTCTGATCTGGATGTATCACTGTATGCATAACAGGCTCCAATCTACTAGCCAGAACCTTGGTCAAGATTTTATAATCGCAGCAGAAGAGACTCACAGGCCTAAATGACTCACACTTCAGAGGGTCCTTCTCTTTCTTAAGAAGGACCGAAATAGTGGCCTGGGTCATTGTAAGCGGTAGAGACTTACGTTCCAATGCCTCGGTAAATACGTTTTCTAAAAGAGGGCTTAGTTTAGATGAAAATTTTAAAATAAAATTCAATGGGGAAGCCATCTGGCCCCGGAGCTTTACCGTGCTTCATCTTTTTAATTGCCCGGTCAATTTCATCTGCCGAAATATTACTATCTAGATTTACCCTGTCTTGTTGGCCTACAGTTGGAATTTCGAGACCAACAAAAAACTGAGCTGACCCAGTACCATCACAATTTTCAGTGGTATAGAGGTCTTCGTAAAATTTTCTAAATTGTTTATTTATGCTTTTTTGATCCGTAGTTATCCCTTCTGGAGTGCTAATCTCTGCTATAAATCCAGCCTCTGCGGATTGCTTTAGCTGATGGCTTAGTAGTTTGCTGGCTCGTTCCCCGTGTTCATAAAATTCCTGACGAGATCTAAGATAAAGCTCCTCAGCTACCCCAGATGAGAGGGTATTGAATTCTGTTAGCAAGCCTATTCTTTCTTTACAAAGGGTTGCAGATGGAGCCTCAGAATTTTTTTTATCAATGTCTTTTATCAAAGAAATCAACTCATTAAGGCTTGTTGACCGGCTTCTGTTCATGCTTACATTATATGATATTATCTGACCACGTAAATACGCTTTCATTGCTTCCCACAAGTTAGAATGGCTCGTATCTGGTGATTGGTTTGTTTCTAAAAAGAAGTCAATTTGGGCGGATAGGAAGTTGACAAAATCTTCATCTGACAAAAGACGTGGGTTAAGTCTCCAGTTATGTTGTGGAGGCTCGTTATCTGGAAAACAAAGTACCATTGTTACTGGACTATGGTCAGAAATAACGATACTCTCATATTCACTAGACCTAAGCAAAGGGAGGAGTTTATTATCTAGAAGAAAATAATCTATTCTGGAATATGAGTTATGTGCTGGAGAGAAAAAAGAATACTGTCTAGAAGCCGGGTTTTTATATCTCCATGCATCAATCACCCCATACGCTCGGAGAAAAGCGTTAATGGTCTCTGCTGACTTACTAAGTGTTCTCGGTACAGCACTGGAACGATCCATAATAGGATCCAAAACACAGTTTAAGTCTCCCCCGAGAACCAATTGGTGACTTTTTAATTCTGGAAGGAGTGAGAAAAAGTCAGTGAAAAATTTAGCATTATCCCAGTTTGGAGCATAAACGCAGGCCAGTACTACTGGTTAGTTAAACAGATGTCCTTGAACAATAATAAACCGACCGTCTCTGTCTTGAATTGTATTTGTCTGTATAAATAGCACTTCCCTATGAATAAGAATGGCCGCACCACGACATTTCGCGTTAAATTTGGAATGAAAAATCTGGGAAAAGCCCCCTCTTTTAAGCCTGAAGTGATCCTTATCCAGCAGGTGTGTCTCAGTTAAGAAAGCTATGTCTGTTTGCAGCTTTGATAGATGGGAAAACACCTTACTACGCTTTACTGGGTGGTTAAGCCCTTTGATATTCCAGTTTGTAAATTTAGTGTTTGCCCGCCCCAAACCACTAAGATTAGGGATTGCCATATTCTAGTATCTGAACTGGCCTGACGGCAGCCTGCTTAGAAACAACCTGATCATAATACCTTTCCACAGGTGACAAATCTCTGTTTAGACACTGTGTAATGAAAACCAATAAAGAAAAACATGAAAACAACAAAAAATACAAAACCACAAAATCAAACACATCAGTCACAAAAACCCATTGCTGGCCTTTCCCCAAACAAAAGGCTGCATACTCCCCCAGTCGTGCATTATCGCACAACATAACAAAGCTTACCTCGTGAGACAGAGTCTCACCAACACTATATTAATAACAGAATAACATATTGCAGCTAATCTTAACTGTAATAAAATATAGAACACACTCAGTAAATGTCCGCTCTGGCACCTTATTTATATTTCACTTTATCAGTAACCTTAACCAACATAAAGAAAATTTCAAGGCCGGCCCGTCACACGTTATATTTAAATAACATTAACCATTTCCAACTTCTTAAGTTATGTCCAAAAAAAAATTAACAGAAAATAATAAATAAACAAGTAGGCCACGGTGGAGCTTTAGGCTTAAGGAAATTTAAATTTTTGTTTTCTTTTACATTTGAAATCCACCTGTTATGTGTTATCAAGGCTAAATTAGCCCAATACAGAGAGTTTGTCGTAAATTTGCGCCCTTGCTGACGGTCTTTGGCTGGTGACTGGAGATATTTAGATCCCCTTTATTAAACAAAAGTCTTTATCAGGATGGTAGTACGGATAATGTTAATCAAACATACCTCTGTATACACGTTGTAAAAGAAAAAAAACAACAACATGCAAAGTACGTCACATCTTTAGGTTACGCGCTTCAGGTTTTTCATTATGAAATCCTTGGCCTGTTTTGCATCTTTAAAGCTTGTACACACGCCATCTGATGTCGTTATCCTCAGCTCCGCTGGGTACCATAGGCCATAGCGGATTCCCTCACAGCTCCTTAACAGGTCTCGTACTTCATTGAACTCTGCTCGTTGTTTGGACACTGCCTGTGTGTAGTCTGGTTGGATGCGGATTTTATCACCATCCCCCGTAATCAATTGTTTCATCTGCCCAGCCTTCCTTAGTATTTCCTCCTTCTCCTGGTAATAATGGCATCTGATGGCATCTTATCCGGTCTCACGCGTAGCGTACGGTGTGCCCGGTCCAGTAATGGGGGCTTATCGAGACCAAGCGTCTCATTCAGGCACTGAGATATGAAATCCGTTACACGCTTCCCATCTTCCCGTCTTTCTTTTATCCCGGTAATGCGCAGGTTATTGCGACGCGATCGTGCCTCCAAGTCCTTGTTTCGTGCTTTCTGGGTAGCGAGTTCCCTCCGCACGTTAGCCATGTCCCGTTCCAGAGCAGCAATCAGATCTGAGTGACTGTTGGCTGCAGACTCGAGAGCGATCACCCGTTTATTAAGTGCTTCACTCTTGGCATTAGCATTATCGTTGGCTAGTTTAATCTCTGCTCTTAGCTGGTCAACCTGGTTCCGAATTTCAGCGGATTGTGCCTCTGCTTTGGTGGGCAATTCAGTCCTCAACTCGGCGATTGCTAGAAGGATGGCCTCATGTCCGGGTCCATGTTCAGGTATGGCGTCGGGTACAGCGTTAGCCTCTGGGCTAGCCTTGGAGCTAACCCTTGTATCAGGCACTTTCCGGGGGTTTTTAGACATTTTCGGCGAGCGTTAGATAAAAAAATCAAACATGTTGTGACGTTTTGTCTACCATAATGAGCGTGACTCAAGGTATTTACATTAAATTGCTGCATCTATATTTCTTAATAGTGTTGGCGACGAGCTCCATAAAACACGTCCTCACATGGCGCCGCTCAGACCGGACGCCTCGGCCTATATTAAAACATCAAGTGGCCATTCAAATACATTGGCCATGCAAGAACCAGTGTAAACATGAAGCAGGTGTCTACTCTGCAGTTACTGAAGATTTGGCGAACGAAGAAAGTATACTACAGACGTAAACCAATACCAGATTATCTTTTCATGGACTGACAACGAAGTAGAACAGTTACTGAAAAGTAACACTGGAGAACAAAGTGACTGCAGTGGCGGAAAACAGACTGGCAGTCGTTGCAAAGCAAATATGGCGACATGCAAAGTGAAAGTGTTATTTGCACAGTACAAAATGTTTTAGTAGCATTGTGTTTTTGCTTTGCATGACTGAGAAGACCAAATCAGGAAGCAAAACGTGAGCATCTGTGTCATTGTTTTTTAAGTCCTGCGTTTTTGCCTGTCTTATGAAACACTACCATGGAGTTTAAAATGAAAAAGGGTCAGCAGCGTTTTCAAACTTCTCCGTTTTAAGTGATTAAAATGTAGCAAAATGTCTCAGTTATTAAGCAAAAATGTAGTATTAGGGATGTAGCCTTAGGAACCTTGCTTTTTACAAATAATCAAGGCTGGCACTAGACAGGTACATTTCAAGTTTCTTCACAGTATATATTATATATACAGTGCATTGAAAATGCGCTGTACTGTTCTTACTGGGCTTTTTATTAGTGGTGCTTGCATTTATGCAAGGCATCACTATTACTATTGCTCATACTTATTATTTATTATTACAGTGCATTGAAAATGCGCTGTACTGTTCTTACTGGGCTTTTTATTATTATTAGTGGTGCTTGCATTTATGCAAGGCATCACTATTACTATTGCTCAGGGATATTATTAGTGGTGCTTGCATTTATGCAAGGCATCACTATTATTATTGCTCATACTTATTATTAGTGGTGCTTGCATTTATGCAAGGCATCACTATTACTATTCCAAAAATTATTATTATGTTGGCTTGACAAAGCCAACATACTGTTATTGTATCTAAGCTTATTATTATTATTATTATTATGTTGGCTTGACAAAGCCAACATACTGTTCTTCGATCTAAGCTTATTATGTTGGCTTGACAAAGCCAACATACTGTTCTTCGATCTAAGCTTATTATTATGTTGGCTTGACAAAGCCAACATACTGTTCTTCGATCTAAGCTTATTATTATTATTATTATTAGTGGTGCTTGCATTTATGCAAGGCATCACTATTATTATTGCTCATACTTATTATTAGTGGTGCTTGCATTTATGCAAGGCATCACTATTATTATTGCTCATACTTATTATTTATTTATTTATTATTCTTATATCTGGACACTTTTTCGGCGTGTAACTCGTCCCGCACGGTTTGTCGTAGACCAATGAAACAGTGCTCAAAACGACCGGCTAATTGAGGACACGTCTGCTATGACTTTTATAAGCGATCGGGTGCAAGGTTTTCGAAAGGGGGGCGAAAAACCACCCAAAAAATCCCATTGACTTAACATTACGCCCAACTTTGATGGGTCATAGCTCCGCTCAAGGATTTTGTAGAAACATGTGGGTTACAACATTTGAAGAGGGTGGTAGACTCTGTAAGAACATGGATCACAATGGGGTGTAAGTTGTACCCCTGGGGTGTAAGCGACACCCGAAAATTCCCATTGACTTATAATGGGGCAGGAAACATGCCCATATAAGGGAATAAAACAGTTCCAGATGAGATATCTTTGCTTTACAGTGTCGTAGAGATAAGTGGGTGGGCTCATTTTACTCGGGCATCCAATCAGTCTCTTAGGATCATCCCAGAGCTATTAAGCCACGCCCCTAGCAACAATTTTGGGCACCCTAGCAACATCTCCCATAGACTGCCATTATAAAATGCCCAGATGGATATCTTTGCGCCACAGTGTCATAGAGACATGGGGGTGGGCTCATTTTACTCAGACATCCAATCAGTCTCTCAGGATCCTTACATAGGTATTAAGCCACGCCCCTAGCAACCACTTTTGAGCACCCTAGCAACATAAAATTCAAACAGTTATATCTCGGCATCAGAACATCGTAGAGACACGGGGGTTGGACCGTTTTACTTGTGACTAGGGGTGTAACAATTGGGCACATCATTGGCCACTCCCAAGCCACGCCCCTAGCAACCAAATTTGAGCACCCTAGCAACCGAATAAACAAAGCCTTATATCTCCGCATCAGAACATCGTAGAGACACGGGGTTTGGACCGTTTTACTTGTGACTAGGGGTGTAACAATTGGGCACATCATTGGCCACTCCCAAGCCACGACCCTAGCAACCAAATTTGAGCACCCTAGCAACCGAATAAACAAAGCCTTATATCTCCGCATCAGAACATCGTAGAGACACGGGGTTTGGACCGTTTTACTTGTGACTCGGAGTGTAATCACTGGGCACATCATTGGCCACTCCCAAGCCACGCCCCTAGCAACCAAATACAGTACCCTAGCAACAGAGTAAACAAAGCCTTATATCTCCGCATCAGAACATCGTAGAGACACGGGTGTTGGACCGTTTTACATGTGACTCGGAGTGTAATCACTGGGCACATCATTGGCCACTCCCAAGCCACGCCCCTAGCAACCAAATACAGTGCCCTAGCAACAGAGTAAACAAAGCCTTATATCTCCGCATCAGAACATCGTAGAGACACGGGGGTTGGACCGTTTTACTTGTGACTCAGAGTGTAATCACTGGGCTCATCATTGGCCACTCCCAAGCCACGCCCCTAGCAACCAAATACAGTACCCTAGCAACAGAGTAAACAAAGCCTTATATCTCCGCATCAGAACATCGTAGAGACATGGGGGTTGGACCGTTTGACTCATGACTCGGAGGGTAATCACTAGTGGATGCCATTTTTTTCCCTAGCAACCAAATACAGTACCCTAGCAACAGAGTAAACAAAGCCTTATATCTCCGCATCAGAACATCGTAGAGACATGGGGTTTGGACCGTTTGACTCGTGACTCGGAGGGTAATCACTAGTGGATCCCATTTTTTTCCCTAGCAACCAAATACAGTACCCTAGCAACAGAGTAAACAAAGCCTTATATCTCCGCATCAGAACATCGTAGAGACACGGGGGTTGGACCGTTTGACTCATGACTCGGAGGGTAATCACTAGTGGATGCCATTTTTTTCCCTAGCAACCAAATACAGTACCCTAGCAACAGAGTAAACAAAGCCTTATATCTCCGCATCAGAACATCGTAGAGACACGGGGGTTGGACCGTTTGACTCGTGACTCGGAGGGTAATCACTAGTGGATGCCATTTTTTTCCCTAGCAACCAAATACAGTACCCTAGCAACAGAGTAAACAAAGCCTTATATCTCCGCATCAGAACATCGTAAAGACACGGGGTTTGGACCATTTGACTCGTGACTCGGAGGGTAATCACTAGTGGATGCCATTTTTTCCCCTAGCAACCAAATACAGTACCCTAGCAACAGAGTAAACAAAGCCTTATATCTCCGCATCAGAACATCGTAGAGACACGGGGGTTGGATCGTTTGACTCGTGACTCGGAGGGTAATCACTAGTGGATGCCATTTTTTTCCTTAGCAACCAAATACAGTACCCTAGCAACAGAGTAAACAAAGCCTTATATCTCCGCATCAGAACATCGTAGAGACACGGGGGTTGGACCGTTTGACTCATGACTCGGAGGGTAATCACTAGTGGATGCCATTTTTTTCCCTAGCAACCAAATACAGTACCCTAGCAACAGAGTAAACAAAGCCTTATATCTCCGCATCAGAACATCGTAGAGACATGGGGTTTGGACCGTTTGACTCGTGACTCGGAGGGTAATCACTAGTGGATGCCATTTTTCCCCTAGCAACCAAATACAGTACCCTAGCAACAGAGTAAACAAAGCCTTATATCCCCGCATCAGAACATCGTAGAGACACGGGGGTTGGATCGTTTGACTCGTGACTCGGAGGGTAATCACTAGTGGATGCCATTTTTTCCCTTAGCAACCAAATACAGTACCCTAGCAACAGAGTAAACAAAGCCTTATATCTCCGCATCAGAACATCGTAGAGACACGGGGGTTGGACCGTTTGATTCATGACTCGGAGGGTAATCACTAGTGGATGCCATTTTTTTCCCTAGCAACCAAATACAGTACCCTAGCAACAGAGTAAACAAAGCCTTATATCTCCGCATCAGAACATCGTAGAGACATGGGGTTTGGACCGTTTGACTCGTGACTCGGAGGGTAATCACTATTGGATCCCATTTTTTCCCTAGCAACCAAATACAGTACCCTAGCAACAGAGTAAACAAAGCCTTATATCTCCGCATCAGAACATCGTAGAGACACGGGGGTTGGACCGTTTGACTCATGACTCGGAGGGTAATCACTAGTGGATGCCATTTTTTTCCCTAGCAACCAAATACAGTACCCTAGCAACAGAGTAAACAAAGCCTTATATCTCCGCATCAGAACATCGTAGAGACACGGGGGTTGGACCGTTTGACTCATGACTCGGAGGGTAATCACTAGTGGATGCCATTTTTTTCCCTAGCAACCAAATACAGTACCCTAGCAACAGAGTAAACAAAGCCTTATATCTCCGCATCAGAACATCGTAGAGACATGGGGTTTGGACAGTTTGACTCGTGACTCGGAGTGTAATCACTAGTGGATGCCAATTTTTTCCCTAGCAACCAAATACAGTACCCTAGCAACAGAGTAAACAAAGCCTTATATCTCTGCATCAGAACATCGTAGAGACACAGGGGTTGGACCGTTTTACTTTTGGCTTGGAGTATAATCATAAATTATCCCCCGAAATTTGCCACGGCAAGCACCACTCACATTTTCTTCAGGAAATGTACCTATCTAGTTAGTGGTGCTTGCATTTATGCAAAGCATCACTATTACTATCTTGCATACTTATTATTAGTGGTGCTTGCATTTATGCAAGGCATCACTATTATTATTGCTCATACTTATTATTTATTTATTTATTATTCTTATATCTGGACACTTTTTCGGCGCGTAACTCGTCCCGCACGGTTTGTCGTAGACCAATGAAACAGTGCTCAAAACGACCGGCTAATTGAGGACACGTCTGCTATGACTTTTATAAGCGATCGGGTGCAAGGTTTTCGAAAGGGGGGCGAAAAACCACCCAAAAAATCCCATTGACTTAACATTACGCCCAACTTTGATGGGTCATAGCTCCGCTCAAGGATTTTGTAGAAACATGTGGGTTACAACATTTGAAGAGGGTGGTAGACTCTGTAAGAACATGGATCACAATGGGGTGTAAGTTGTACCCCTGGGGTGTAAGCGACACCCGAAAATTCCCATTGACTTATAATGGGGCAGGAAACATGCCCATATAAGGGAATAAAACAGTTCCAGATGAGATATCTTTGCTTTACAGTAGGTGCGTTCCATTCGACCGTAAGTGGACTGCGAAGTGGACTTCACAGGGTATTCCGCCATCTTAAGTGAGATTCCAATCCGAAGGGAGCGAACATGTTCAGTTCGAAGGGCACTGCGCACGGCATAGGGAATCAGGGAACATCGATACATCACTTCACAGGAAGTGGAGAGCGATAATCACCCAACTGTCATTGCGCGCATCACGTGATCACCCGTCGGAACGGTCAGACCGCTATGCAATTATATGACAAGCGTTTAAAAACACATATACACATAGTTAACCAAAGTTTAAAGTTTTCCTTTATATTTGCATGACAGTTACAGCAGGGCTTCAATTCTGTTAATAGTCAAGTAATAGCAGCAATAGTCAATTAAAGTGTATAATAAACATACGTTTTTCATTACGTAGTACTCAATGTTTTTTTTATTGTATAGTGTACATATTTGAAATGTGATAGTAAATAAAAATTAAAATATGAATGTAGTCCTATATTTATTTATGTTATATCAATCTGCGCGACCCCGTCGTTGACTTTCTTTGATGACGTTTGCAGGCCGTTCCAAATGAGCGGTTATTGTCCGTGAAGTCCACTTCAACTGATATACCGTGCTCAGGGAGTAGGGAGCAGTGAACACTCCGCAGGGACCCTGTCGAATGGAACGCACCTAGTGTCGTAGAGATAAGTGGGTGGGCTCATTTTACTCGGGCATCCAATCAGTCTCTTAGGATCATCCCAGAGCTATTAAGCCACGCCCCTAGCAACAATTTTGGGCACCCTAGCAACATCTCCCATAGACTGCCATTATAAAATGCCCAGATGGATATCTTTGCGCCACAGTGTCATAGAGACATGGGGGTGGGCTCATTTTACTCAGACATCCAATCAGTCTCTCAGGATCCTTACATAGGTATTAAGCCACGCCCCTAGCAACCACTTTTGAGCACCCTAGCAACATAAAATTCAAACAGTTATATCTCGGCATCAGAACATCGTAGAGACACGGGGGTTGGACCGTTTTACTTGTGACTAGGGGTGTAACAATTGGGCACATCATTGGCCACTCCCAAGCCACGCCCCTAGCAACCAAATTTGAGCACCCTAGCAACCGAATAAACAAAGCCTTATATCTCCGCATCAGAACATCGTAGAGACACGGGGTTTGGACCGTTTTACTTGTGACTAGGGGTGTAACAATTGGGCACATCATTGGCCACTCCCAAGCCACGACCCTAGCAACCAAATTTGAGCACCCTAGCAACCGAATAAACAAAGCCTTATATCTCCGCATCAGAACATCGTAGAGACACGGGGTTTGGACCGTTTTACTTGTGACTCGGAGTGTAATCACTGGGCACATCATTGGCCACTCCCAAGCCACGCCCCTAGCAACCAAATACAGTACCCTAGCAACAGAGTAAACAAAGCCTTATATCTCCGCATCAGAACATCGTAGAGACACGGGTGTTGGACCGTTTTACATGTGACTCGGAGTGTAATCACTGGGCACATCATTGGCCACTCCCAAGCCACGCCCCTAGCAACCAAATACAGTGCCCTAGCAACAGAGTAAACAAAGCCTTATATCTCCGCATCAGAACATCGTAGAGACACGGGGGTTGGACCGTTTTACTTGTGACTCAGAGTGTAATCACTGGGCTCATCATTGGCCACTCCCAAGCCACGCCCCTAGCAACCAAATACAGTACCCTAGCAACAGAGTAAACAAAGCCTTATATCTCCGCATCAGAACATCGTAGAGACATGGGGGTTGGACCGTTTGACTCATGACTCGGAGGGTAATCACTAGTGGATGCCATTTTTTTCCCTAGCAACCAAATACAGTACCCTAGCAACAGAGTAAACAAAGCCTTATATCTCCGCATCAGAACATCGTAGAGACATGGGGTTTGGACCGTTTGACTCGTGACTCGGAGGGTAATCACTAGTGGATCCCATTTTTTTCCCTAGCAACCAAATACAGTACCCTAGCAACAGAGTAAACAAAGCCTTATATCTCCGCATCAGAACATCGTAGAGACACGGGGGTTGGACCGTTTGACTCATGACTCGGAGGGTAATCACTAGTGGATGCCATTTTTTTCCCTAGCAACCAAATACAGTACCCTAGCAACAGAGTAAACAAAGCCTTATATCTCCGCATCAGAACATCGTAGAGACACGGGGGTTGGACCGTTTGACTCGTGACTCGGAGGGTAATCACTAGTGGATGCCATTTTTTTCCCTAGCAACCAAATACAGTACCCTAGCAACAGAGTAAACAAAGCCTTATATCTCCGCATCAGAACATCGTAAAGACACGGGGTTTGGACCATTTGACTCGTGACTCGGAGGGTAATCACTAGTGGATGCCATTTTTTCCCCTAGCAACCAAATACAGTACCCTAGCAACAGAGTAAACAAAGCCTTATATCTCCGCATCAGAACATCGTAGAGACACGGGGGTTGGATCGTTTGACTCGTGACTCGGAGGGTAATCACTAGTGGATGCCATTTTTTTCCTTAGCAACCAAATACAGTACCCTAGCAACAGAGTAAACAAAGCCTTATATCTCCGCATCAGAACATCGTAGAGACACGGGGGTTGGACCGTTTGACTCATGACTCGGAGGGTAATCACTAGTGGATGCCATTTTTTTCCCTAGCAACCAAATACAGTACCCTAGCAACAGAGTAAACAAAGCCTTATATCTCCGCATCAGAACATCGTAGAGACATGGGGTTTGGACCGTTTGACTCGTGACTCGGAGGGTAATCACTAGTGGATGCCATTTTTCCCCTAGCAACCAAATACAGTACCCTAGCAACAGAGTAAACAAAGCCTTATATCCCCGCATCAGAACATCGTAGAGACACGGGGGTTGGATCGTTTGACTCGTGACTCGGAGGGTAATCACTAGTGGATGCCATTTTTTCCCTTAGCAACCAAATACAGTACCCTAGCAACAGAGTAAACAAAGCCTTATATCTCCGCATCAGAACATCGTAGAGACACGGGGGTTGGACCGTTTGATTCATGACTCGGAGGGTAATCACTAGTGGATGCCATTTTTTTCCCTAGCAACCAAATACAGTACCCTAGCAACAGAGTAAACAAAGCCTTATATCTCCGCATCAGAACATCGTAGAGACATGGGGTTTGGACCGTTTGACTCGTGACTCGGAGGGTAATCACTATTGGATCCCATTTTTTCCCTAGCAACCAAATACAGTACCCTAGCAACAGAGTAAACAAAGCCTTATATCTCCGCATCAGAACATCGTAGAGACACGGGGGTTGGACCGTTTGACTCATGACTCGGAGGGTAATCACTAGTGGATGCCATTTTTTTCCCTAGCAACCAAATACAGTACCCTAGCAACAGAGTAAACAAAGCCTTATATCTCCGCATCAGAACATCGTAGAGACACGGGGGTTGGACCGTTTGACTCATGACTCGGAGGGTAATCACTAGTGGATGCCAATTTTTTCCCTAGCAACCAAATACAGTACCCTAGCAACAGAGTAAACAAAGCCTTATATCTCCGCATCAGAACATCGTAGAGACATGGGGTTTGGACAGTTTGACTCGTGACTCGGAGTGTAATCACTAGTGGATGCCAATTTTTTCCCTAGCAACCAAATACAGTACCCTAGCAACAGAGTAAACAAAGCCTTATATCTCTGCATCAGAACATCGTAGAGACACAGGGGTTGGACCGTTTTACTTTTGGCTTGGAGTATAATCATAAATTATCCCCCGAAATTTGCCACGGCAAGCACCACTCACATTTTCTTCAGGAAATGTACCTATCTAGTTAGTGGTGCTTGCATTTATGCAAAGCATCACTATTACTATCTTGCATACTTATTATTATTATTATTATTCTTTTTCTGGACACTTTTTCGGCGCGTAACTCGTCCCGCACGCTTTGTCGTAGACCCATAAATTAGGGCTCAAATCGACCGGCTTATTGAGGAGAAGTCTGCTATGACTTTTATAAGCGATCGGGTGCAGGATTTCCGAAAGGGGGGCGAAAAACCACCCAAAAAATCCCATTGACTTAACATTGCGCCCAACTTTGACGAGTCATAGCTCCGCTCGAGGATTTTGTAGAAACATGTGGGTTATAACATTTGAAGAGGGTGGTAGGCTCTGTAAGAACATGGATCACAATGGGGTGTAAGTTGTACCCCTGGGGTGTAAGAGGTGCCCAAAAGTGCCCCAATGAAAAGTCAATGGGGCAAAATCCCATAGACTTACCATTGCAAAAATTTTGACGGGTCATAGGTCCGAGCCAGGATTTCATAGAAACATGTGGGTTACTAAATTTGAAGAGGGTGCTAGACTCTGTCAGGACGTCCCCCACAATGGGGTGTAAGGTTACCATAGCAACCATTTTGGGCACCCTAGCAACCTATACCATAGACTGCCATTATAAAATGCCCGGATGGATATCTTTGCACCACAGTGTCATAGAGACATGGGGGTGGGCTCATTTTACTCAGGCATCCAATCAGTCTCTCAGGATCCTTACAGACTTACTAAGCCACGCCCCTAGCAACCACTTTTGAGCACCCTAGCAACATAAAATACAAACAGTTATATCTCGGCATCAGAACATCGTAGAGACACGGGGGTTGGACCGTTTTACTTGTGACTAGGCGTGTAACAATTGGGCACATCATTGGCCACTCCCAAGCCACGCCCCTAGCAACCAAATTTGAGCACCCTAGCAACAGAGTAAACAAAGCCTTATATCTCCGCATCAGAACATCGTAGAGACACGGGGGTTGGACCGTTTTACTTGTGACTCGGAGTGTAATCACTGGGCACATCATTGGCCACTCCCAAGCCACGCCCCTAGCAACCAAATACAGTACCCTAGCAACAGAGTAAACAAAGCCTTATATCTCCGCATCAGAACATCGTAGAGACACGGGGGCTGGACCGTTTGACTCGTGACTCGGAGGGTAATCACTAGTGGATGCCATTTTTTCCCTAGCAACCAAATACAGTACCCTAGCAACAGAGTAAACAAAGCCTTATATCTCCGCATCAGAACATCGTAGAGACACGGGGTTTGGACCGTTTGACTCGTGACTCGGAGTGTAATCACTAGTGGATGCCAATTTTCTCCCTAGCAACCAAATACATTACCCTAGCAACAGAGTAAACAAAGCCTTTTATCTCCACATCAGAACATCGCAGAGACACGGGGGTTGGACCGTTTGACTCGTATCTCGGAGTGTAATCACTAGTGGATGCCAATTTTTTCCCTAGCAACCAAATACAGTACCCTAGCAACAGAGTAAACAAAGCCTTATATCTCCGCATCAGAACATCGTAGAGACACGGGGGTTTGACCGTTTGACTCATGACTCGGAGTGTAATCACTAGTGGATGCCAATTTTCTCCCTAGCAACCAAATACAGTACCCTAGCAACCGAATAAACAAAGCCTTATATCTTCGCATCAGAATATCGTAGAGACATGTGGGTTGAATTGTTTTACTTTTGGCTTGGAGTATAATCATATATTGTCCCCCGAAATTTGCCACGGCAAGCACCACTTCACATTTTCTTCAGGAAATGTACCTATCTAGTTATTATTATTATTCTTCTTTTTCTGGACACTTTTTCGGCGCGTAACTCGTCCCGCACGCTTTGTCGTAGACCCATAAATTAGGGCTCAAATCGACCGGATTATTGAGGAGAGGTGTGCTATGACTTTTATAAGCGATCGGGTGCATGATTTCCGAAAGGGGCGCGAAAAACCTCCCGAAAACGTCTCATTGACTTTACATTGCGCCCAACTTTGACGAGTCATAGCTCCGCTCGAGGATTTTGTAGAAACATGTGGGTTACAACATTTGAAGAGGGTGGTAGGCTCTGTAAGAACATGGATCACAATGGGGTGTAAGTTGTACCCCTGGGGTGTAAGAGGTGCCCAAAAGTGCCCCAATGAAAAGTCAATGGGGCAAAATCCCATAGACTTACCATTGCAAAAATTTTGACGGGTCATAGGTCTGAGCCAGGATTTCATAGAAACATGTGGGTTACTAAATTTGAAGAGGGTGCTAGACTCTGTCAGGACGTCCCCCACAATGGGGTGTAAGGTTACCATAGCAACCATTTTGGGCACCCTAGCAACCTATACCATAGATTGCCATTATAAAATGCCCGGATGGATATCTTTGCACCACAGTGTCACAGAGACATGGGGGTGGGCTCATTTTACTCAGGCATCCAATCAGTCTCTCAGGATCCTTACAGACTTACTAAGCCACGCCCCTAGCAACCACTTTTGAGCACCCTAGCAACATAAAATACAAACAGTTATATCTCGGCATCAGAACATCGTAGAGACACGGGGGTTGGACCGTTTTACTTGTGACTAGGGGTGTAACAATTGGGCACATCATTGGCCACTCCCAAGCCACGCCCCTAGCAACCAAATTTGAGCACCCTAGCAACCGAATAAACAAAGCCTTATATCTCCGCATCAGAACATCGTAGAGACACAGGGTTTGGACCGTTTTACTTGTGACTCGGAGTGTAATCACTGGGCACATCATTGGCCACTCCCAAGACACGCCCCTAGCAACCAAATACAGTACCCTAGCAACAGAGTAAACAAAGCCTTATATCTCCGCATCAGAACATCGTAGAGACACGGGGGTTGGACCAATTGACTCGTGACTCGGAGTGTAATCATTATGGGATGCCAATTTTTTCCCTAGCAACCAAATACAGTACCCTAGCAACAGAGTAAACAAAGCCTTATATCTCCGCATCAGAACATCGTAGAGACACGGGGGTTTGACCGTTTAACTCGTGACTCAGAGTGTAATCACTATGGGATGCCATTTTTTCCCCAGCAACCAAATACAGTACCCTAGCAACAGAGTAAACAAAGCCTTATATCTCCGCATCAGAACATCGTAGAGACACGGGGATTGGACCGTTTGACTCGTGACTCGGAGTGTAATCATTATGGGATGCCATTTTTTCCCTAGCAACCAAATACAGTACCCTAGCAACAGAGTAAACAAAGCCTTATATCTCCGCATCAGAACATCGTAGAGACACGGGGGTTGGACCGTTTGACTCGTGACTCGGAGTGAAATCATTATGGGATGCCAATTTTTTCCCTAGCAACCAAATACAGTACCCTAGCAACAGAGTAAACAAAGCCTTATATCTCCGCATCAGAACATCGCAGAGACACGGGGGTTGGACCGTTTGACTCGTGACTCGGAGTGAAATCATTATGGGATGCCATTTTTTTCCCTAGCAACCAAATACAGTACCCTAGCAACAGAGTAAACAAAGCCTTATATCTCCGCATCAGAACATCGTAGAGACACGGGGGTTGGACCGCTTGACTAGTGACTCAGAGTGTAATCATTATGGGATGCCAATTTTTTCCCTAGCAACCAAATACAGTACCCTAGCAACAGAGTAAACAAAGCCTAATATCTTCGCATCAGAACATCGTAGAGACACAGGAGTTGGATCGTTTTACTTTTGGCTTGGAGTATAATCATATATGTTCCCCAGAATTTTGCCACGGCAAGCACCACTCACATTTTCTTCCGGAAATGTACCTATCTAGTTAGTGGTGCTTGCATTTATGCAAAGCATCACTATTATTATTGCTCAGGGATATTATTATTATTATTATTATTATTATTCTTATGTCTGCACACTTTTTCGGCGCGTAACTCGTCCCGCACGGTTTGCCGTAGTCCCATGAAAGAGGGCTCAAATCGACCGGTTTTTTGAGGAGATGGTGGCTTTGACTTTTATAAGCGGTCGGGTGCAGAATTTCCGAAAGGGGGGCAAAAAACCACCCGAAAAATCCCATTGACTTAACATTACGCCAAACTTTGACAAGTCATAGCTCCGCTCGAGGATTTTGTAGAAACATGTGGGTTACAACATTTGAAGAGGGTGGTAGACTCTGTAAGAACATACATCACAATGGGGTGTAAGTTGTACCCCTGGGGTGTAAGAGGTGCCCAAAAATGCCCAATGAAAAGTCAATGGGGGAAAATCCCATAGACTTAACATTGCAAAAACTTTGACAGGTCACAGGTCCGAGCGAGGATTTCGTAGAAGCATGTGGGTTACTAAATTTGAAGAGGGTGCTAGACTCTGTCAGGACGTCCCCCGCAATGGGGTTGTAATGTTACCCTAGCAACCATTTTGGGCACCCTAGCAACCTATCCCATAGACTGCCATTACAAAATGCCCAGAGGGATATCTTTGCACCACAGTGTCACAGAGACATGGGGGTGGGCTCATTTTACTCAGGCATCCAATCAGCCTCTCAGGACCCTTGCAGAGTTACTAAGCCACGCCCCTAGCAACCACTTTTGAGCACCCTAGCAACATAAAATTCAAACAGTTATATCTCGGCATCAGAACATCGTAGCGACACGGGGGTTGGACCGTTTTACTTGTGACTCGGAGTGTAATCACTTGCCACATCATTGGCCACTCCCAAGCCACGCCCCTAGCAACCAAATATGAGCACCCTAGCAACGGAATAAACAAATCGTTATATCTCCGCATCAGAAAATCGTAGAGACACGGGGGTTGGACCGTTTTACTCGTGACTCAGAGGGTAATCATTAGTGGATGCCAAGAGGTATTAAGCCACGCCCCTAGCAACCAAATATGAGCACCCTAGCAACCGAATAAACAAAGCCTTATATCTCCGCATCAGAAAATCGTAGAGACACGGGGGTTGGACCGTTTTACTCATGACTCAGAGGGTAATCACTAGTGGATGCCAAGTTGTATTAAGCCACGCCCATAGCAACCAAATATGAGCACCCTAGCAACGGAATAAACAAATCGTTATATCTCTGCATCAGAAAATCGTAGAGACACGGGGGTTGGACCGTTTTACTCGTGACTCAGAGGGTAATCATTAGTGGATGCCAAGAGGTAGTAAGCCACGCCCCTAGCAACCAAATATGAGCACCCTAGCAACCGAATAAACAAATCATTATATCTCCACATCAGAAAATCGTAGAGACACGGGGGTTGGACCGTTTTACTCGTGACTTGGAGTGTTATCACTGGTGGATGCCAATTTTCTCCCTAGCAACCAAATACAGTACCCTGGCAACAGAGTAAACAAAGCCTTATATCTCCGCATCAGAACATCATAGAGACACTGGGGTGGACCGTTTTACTTTTGGCTTGGAGTATAATCATAAATTGTCCCTCGAAATTTGCCACGGCAAGCACCACTTCACATTTTCTTCAGGAAATGTACCTATCTAGTTATTATTATTCTTTTTCTGGACACTTTTTCGGCGCGTAACTCGTCCCGCACGCTTTGTCGTAGACCCATAAATTAGGGCTCAAATCGACCGGCTTATTGAGGAGAGGTGTGCTATGACTTTTATAAGCGATCGGGTGCAGGATTTCCGAAAGGGGGGCGAAAAACCACCCAAAAAATCCCATTGACTTAACATTGCGCCCAACTTTGACGAGTCATAGCTCCGCTCGAGGATTTTGTAGAAACATGTGGGTTACAACATTTGAAGAGGGTGGTAGGCTCTGTAAGAACATGGTCCACAATGGGGTGTAAGTTGTACCCCTGGGGTGTAAGAGGTGCCCAAATGTGCCCCAATGAAAAGTCAATGGGGCAAAATCCCATAGACTTACCATTGCAAAAATTTTTACGGGTCATAGGTCCGAGCCAGGATTTCATAGAAACATGTGGGTTACTACATTTGAAGAGGGTGCTAGACTCTGTCAGGACGTCCCCCACAATGGGGTGTAAGGTTACCATAGCAACCATTTTGGGCACCCTAGCAACCTATACCATAGACTGCCATTATAAAATGCCCGGATGGATATCTTTGCACCACAGTGTCATAGAGACATGGGGGTGGGCTCATTTTACTCAGGCATCCAATCAGTCTCTCAGGATCCTTACAGACTTACTAAGCCACGCCCCTAGCAACCACTTTTGAGCACCCTAGCAACATAAAATACAAACAGTTATATCTCGGCATCAGAACATCGTAGAGACACGGGGGTTGGACCGTTTTACTTGTGACTAGGGGTGTAACAATTGGGCACATCATTGGCCACTCCCAAGCCACGCCCCTAGCAACCAAATTTGAGCACCCTAGCAACCGAATAAACAAAGTCTTATATCTCCGCATCAGAACATCGTAGAGACACGGGGTTTGGACCGTTTTACTTGTGACTCGGAGTGTAATCACTGGGCACATCATTGGCCACTCCCAAGCCACGCCCCTAGCAACCAAATACAGTACCCTAGCAACAGAGTAAACAAAGCCTTATATCTCCGCATCAGAACATCGTAGAGACACGGGGGTTGGACCATTTTACTTGTGACTCGGAGTGTAATCACTGGGCACATAATTGGCCACTCCCAAGCCACGCCCCTAGCAACCAAATACAGTACCCTAGCAACAGAGTAAACAAAGCCTTATATCTCCGCATCAGAACATCGTAGAGACACGGGGGTTGGACCGTTTTACTTGTGACTCGGAGTGTAATCACTGGGCACATCATTGGCCACTCCCAAGCCACGCCCCTAGCAACCAAATACAGTACCCTAGCAACAGAGTAAACAAAGCCTTATATCTCCACATCAGAACATCGTAGAGACACGGGGGTTGGACCGTTTGACTCATGACTTGGAGGGTAATCACTAGTGGATGCCATTTTTTTCCCTAGCAACCAAATACAGTACCCTAGCAACAGAGTAAACAAAGCCTTATATCTCCGCATTAGAACATCGTAGAGACATGGGGTTTGGAGCGTTTGACTCGTGACTCGGAGGGTAATCACTAGTGGATGCCATTTTTTCCCTAGCAACCAAATACAGTACCCTAGCAACAGAGTAAACAAAGCCTTATATCTCCGCATCAGAACATCGTAGAGAAACAGGAGTTGGATCGTTTTACTTTTGGCTTGGAGTATAATCATATATGTTCCCCAGAATTTTGCCACGGCAAGCACCACTCACATTTTCTTCAGGAAATGTACCTATCTAGTTATTATTATTATTCTTCTTTTTCTGGACACTTTTTCGGCGCGTAACTCGTCCCGCACGCTTTGTCGTAGACCCATAAATTAGGGCTCAAATCGACCGGCTTATTGAGGAGAGGTGTGCTATGACTTTTATAAGCGATCGGGTGCAGGATTTCCGAAAGGGGGGCAAAAAACCACCCAAAAAATCCCATTGACTTAACATTGCGCCCAACTTTGACGAGTCATAGCTCCGCTCGAGGATTTTGTAGAAACATGTGGGTTACAACATTTGAAGAGGGTGGTAGGCTCTGTAAGAACATGGATCACAATGGGGTGTAAGTTGTACCCCTGGGGTGTAAGAGGTGCCCAAAAGTGCCCCAATGAAAAGTCAATGGGGCAAAATCCCATAGACTTACCATTGCAAAAATTTTGACGGGTCATAGGTCCGAGCCAGGATTTCATAGAAACATGTGGGTTACTAAATTTGAAGAGGGTGCTAGACTCTGTCAGGACGTCCCCCACAATGGGGTGTAAGGTTATCATAGCAACCATTTTGGGCACCCTAGCATCCTATACCATAGACTGCCATTATAAAATGCCCGGATGGATATCTTTGCACCACAGTGTCATAGAGACATGGGGGTGGGCTCATTTTACTGAGGCATCCAATCAGTCTCTCAGGATCCTTACAGACTTACTAAGCCACGCCCCTAGCAACCACTTTTGAGCACCCTAGCAACATAAAATACAAACAGTTACATCTCGGCATCAGAACATCGTAGAGACACGGGGGTTGGACCGTTTTACTTGTGACTAGGGGTGTAACAATTGGGCACATCATTGGCCACTCCCAAGCCACGCCCCTAGCAACCAAATTTGAGCACCCTAGCAACCGAATAAACAAAGTCTTATATCTCCGCATCAGAACATCGTAGAGACACGGGGTTTGGACCGTTTTACTTGTGACTCGGAGTGTAATCACTGGGCACATAATTGGACACTCCCAAGCCACGCCCCTAGCAACCAAATACAGTACCCTAGCAACAGAGTAAACAAAGCCTTATATCTCCGCATCAGAACATCGTAGAGACACGGGGGTTGGACCGTTTTACTTGTGACTCGGAGTGTAATCACTGGGCACATCATTGGCCACTCCCAAGCCACGCCCCTAGCAACCAAATACAGTACCCTAGCAACAGAGTAAACAAAGCCTTATATCTCCACATCAGAACATCGTAGAGACACGGGGGTTGGACCGTTTGACTCATGACTCGGAGGGTAATCACTAGTGGATGCCATTTTTTTCCCTAGCAACCAAATACAGTACCCTAGCAACAGAGTAAACAAAGCCTTATATCTCCGCATTAGAACATCGTAGAGACATGGGGTTTGGAGCGTTTGACTCGTGACTCGGAGGGTAATCACTAGTGGATGCCATTTTTTTCCCTAGCAACCAAATACAGTACCCTAGCAACAGAGTAAACAAAGCCTTATATCTCCGCATCAGAACATCGTAGAGACACAGGAGTTGGATCGTTTTACTTTTGGCTTGGAGTATAATCATATATGTTCCCCAGAATTTTGCCACGGCAAGCACCACTCACATTTTCTTCAGGAAATGTACCTATCTAGTTATTAGTGGTGCTTGCATTTATGCAAAGCATCACTATTACTATCTTGCATACTTATTAGTGGTGCTTGCATTTATGCAAAGCATCACTATTATTATTGCTCATACTTATTAGTGGTGCTTGCATTTATGCAAGGCATCACTATTACTATTGCAAAAATTATTATTATATTTTATTCTTACATCTGCACGTTTTTTCGGCACCTAACTCGTCCCGCACGGTTTGTCGTAGACCCATGAAAGAGGGCTCAAATCGACCGGCTTATTGAGGAGAGGTGTGCTATGACTTTTATAAGCGATCGGGTGCAGGATTTCCGAAAGGGGGGCGAAAAACCACCCGAAAAATCCCATTGACTTAACATTGCGCCCAACTTTGACGAGTCATAGCTCCGCTCGAGGATTTTGTAGAAACATGTGGGTTACAACATTTGAAGAGGGTGGTAGACTCTGTAAGAACATACATCACATTGGGGTGTAAGTTGTACCCCTGGGGTGTAAGAGGCGCCCAAAAGTGCCCCAATGAAAAGTCAATGGGGGAAAATCCCATAGACTTAACATTGCAAAAACTTTGACGGGTCATAGGTACGAGCGAGGATTTTGTAGAAACATGTGGGTTAAATTATTTGAAGACGGTGGTAGACTCTGTAAGAACATGGATCACAATGGGGTGTAAGTTGTACCCCTGGGGTGTAGAAGGCACCCGAATTTTCCCATTGACTTGTAATGGGGCAGGAAACATGCCCATATAAGGGAATAAAAAAGTTCCAGATGGGATATCTTTGCTTTACAATGTCGTAAAGACAAGGGGGTGGGCTCATTTTACTCAGACATCCAATCAGTCTATCAGGATATTCCCAAAGCTATTAAGCCACGCCCCTAGCAACCAAATACAGTACCCTAGCAACAGAGTAAACAAAGCCTTATATCTCCGCATCAGAACATCGTAGAGACACGGGGGTTGGACCGTTTTACTTGTGACTAGGGGTGTAACAATTGGGCACATCATTGGCCACTCCCAAGCCACGCCCCTAGCAACCAAATTTGAGCACCCTAGCAACCGAATAAACAAAGCCTTATATCTCCGCGTCAGAACATCGTAGAGACACGGGGTTTGGACCGTTTTACTTGTGACTCGGAGTGTAATCACTGGGCACATCATTGGCCACTCCCAAGCCACGCCCCTAGCAACCAAATACAGTACCCTAGCAACAGAGTAAACAAAGCCTTATATCTCCGCATCAGAACATCGTAGAGACACGGGGGTTGGACCGTTTTACTTGTGACTCGGAGTGTAATCACTGGGCACATAATTGGCCACTCTCAAGCCACGCCCCTAGCAACCAAATACAGTACCCTAGCAACAGAGTAAACAAAGCCTTATATCTCCGCATCAGAACATCGTAGAGACACGGGGGTTGGACCGTTTTACTTGTGACTAGGGGTGTAACAATTGGGCACATCATTGGCCACTCCCAAGCCACGCCCCTAGCAACCAAATTTGAGCACCCTAGCAACCGAATAAACAAAGCCTTATATCTCCACGTCACAACATCGTAGAGACACGGGGTTTGGACCGTTTTACTTGTGACTCGGAGTGTAATCACTGGGCACATCATTGGCCACTCCCAAGCCACGCCCCTAGCAACCAAATACAGTACCCTAGCAACAGAGTAAACAAAGCCTTATATCTCCGCATCAGAACATCGTAGAGACACGGGGGTTGGACCGTTTTACTTGTGACTCGGAGTGTAATCACTGGGCACATCATTGGCCACTCCCAAGCCACGCCCCTAGCAACCAAATACAGTACCCTAGCAACAGAGTAAACAAAGCCTTATATCTCCGCATCAGAACATCGTAGAGACACGGGGTTTGGACCGTTTGACTCGTGACTCGGAGGGTAATCACTAGTGGATGCCATTTTTTTCCTTAGCAACCAAATACAGTACCCTAGCAACAGAGTAAACAAAGCCTTATATCTCCGCATCAGAACATCGTAGAGACACGGGGGTTGGACCGTTTGACTCATGACTCGGAGGGTAATCACTAGTGGATGCCATTTTTTCCCCTAGCAACCAAATACAGTACCCTAACAACAGAGTAAACAAAGCCTTATATCTCCGCATCAGAACATCGTAGAGACACGGGGGTTGGACCGTTTGACTCGTGACTCGGAGGGTAATCACTAGTGGATGCCATTTTTTCCCCTAGCAACCATATACAGTACCCTAGCAACAGAGTAAACAAAGCCTTATATCTCCGCATCAGAACATCGTAGAGACACGGGGGTTGGACCGTTTGACTTTTGGCTTGGAGTATAATCATAAATTGTCCCCCCGAAACTTGCCACGGCAAGCACCACTCACATTTTCTTCAGGAAATGTACCTATCTAGTTTATAATTATTATTCTTCTTTTTCTGGACACTTTTTCGGCGCGTAACTCGTCCCGCACGGTTTAACGTAGTCCCACGAAAGAGGGCTCAAATCGACCGGATTATTGAGGAGAGGTGTGCTATGACTTTTATAAGGGATCGGGTGCAGGATTTCTGAAAGGGGGGCGAAAAAACCACCCGAAAAATCCCATTGACTTAACATTGCGCCCAACTTTGACAGGTCATAGCTCCGCTCGAGTATTTTATAGAAACATGTGGGTTACAACATTTGAAGAGGGTGGTAGGCTCTGTAAGAACATGGATCACAATGGGGTGTAAGTTGTACCCCTGGGGTGTAAGAGGCGCCCGAAAATTCCCATTGACTTATAATGGGGCAGGAAACATGCCCATATAAGGGAATAAAACAGTTCCAGATGGGATATCTTTGCTTTACAGTGTCGTAGAGATAAGTGGGTGGGCTCATTTCACTCGGGCATCCAATCAGTCTCTCAGGATCATCCCAGAGCTATTAAGCCACGCCCCTAGCAACAATTTTGGGCACCCTAGCAACATCTCCCTTAGACTGCCATTATAAAATGCCCAGATGGATATCTTTGCATCACACTGTCATAGAGACATGGGGGTGGGCTCATTTTACTCAGGCATCCAATCAGTCTCTCAGGATCCTTACATAGGTATTAAGCCACGCCCCTAGCAACCACTTTTGAGCACCCTAGCAACTTAAAATTCAAACAGTTATATCTCTGCATCAGAACATCGTAGAGACACGGGGGTTGGACCGTTTGACTCGTGACTCAGAGTGTAATCGTTATGGGATGCCAATTTTTTCCCTAGCAACCAAATACAGTACCCTAGCAACAGAGTAAACAAAGCCTTATATCTCCGTATCAGAACATCGTAGAGACACGGGGGTTGGACTGTTTGACTTGTGACTCGGAGTGTAATCATTATGGGATGCCAATTTTTTCCCTAGCAACCAAATACAGTACCCTAGCAACAGAGTAAACAAAGCCTTATATCTCCGCATCAGAACATCGTAGAGACACGGGGGTTGGACCGTTTGACTTGTGACTCGGAGTGTAATCATTATGGGATGCCAATTTTTTTCCCTAGCAACCAAATACAGTACCCTAGCAACAGAGTAAACAAAGCCTTATATCTCCGCATCAGAACATCGTAGAGACACGGGGGTTGGACCGTTTGACTTGTGACTCGGAGTGTAATCATTATGGGATGCCAATATTTTCCCTCGCAACCAAATACAGTACCCTAGCAACAGAGTAAACAAAGTCTTATATCTCCGCATCAGAACAACGTAGAGACACGGGGGTTGGCCCGTTTTACTTGTGGCTTGGAGTATGATCATTATGGGATGCCAATTTTCTCCCTAGCAACCAAATACACTACCCTAGCAACCGAATACACAAAGCCTTATATCTCCGCATCAGAACATCATAGAGACACGGGGTTTGGACCGTTTGACTCGTGACTCGGAGCGTAATCACTAGTGGATGCCATTTTTTTCCCTAGCAACCAAATGCAGGACCCTAGCAACAGTGTAAACAAAGCCTTATATCTCCGCATCAGAACATCGTAGAGACACGGGGGTTGGACCGTTTGACTTGTGACTCGGAGTGTAATCATTATGGGATGCCAATTTTTTTCCCTAGCAACCAAATACAGTACCCTAGCAACAGAGTAAACAAAGCCTTATATCTCCGCATCAGAACATCGTAGAGACACGGGGGTTGGACCGTTTGACTTGTGACTCGGAGTGTAATCATTATGGGATGCCAATATTTTCCCTAGCAACCAAATACAGTACCCTAGCAACAGAGTAAACAAAGTCTTATATCTCCGCATCAGAACAACGTAGAGACACGGGGGTTGGCCCGTTTTACTTGTGGCTTGGAGTATGATCATTATGGGATGCCAATTTTCTCCCTAGCAACCAAATACACTACCCTAGCAACCGAATACACAAAGCCTTATATCTCCGCATCAGAACATCATAGAGACACGGGGTTTGGACCGTTTGACTCGTGACTCGGAGCGTAATCACTAGTGGATGCCATTTTTTCCCTAGCAACCAAATGCAGGACCCTAGCAACAGTGTAAACAAAGCCTTATATCTCCGCATCAGAACATCGTAGAGACACGGGGGTTGGACCGTTTTACTCGTGACTCGGCATGTAATCACTAGTGGATGCCAATTATTTCCCTAGCAACCAAATACAGTACCCTAGCAACAGTGTAAACAAAGCCTTATATCTCCGCATCAGAACATCGTAGAGACACGGGGGTTGGACCGTTTGACTTGTGACTTAGAGTGTAATCACCGGTGGATGCCAATTTTTTCCCTAGCAACCAAATACAGTACCCTAGCAACAGTGTAAACAAAGCCTTATATCTCCGCATCAGAACATCGTAGAGACACGGGGGTTGGACCGTTTAACTCGTGACTCTGAGTGTAATCACTGGTGGATGCCAAATTTTTCCATAGCAACCAAATACAGTACCCTAGCAACCGCATAAACAAAGCCTTTTATCTCTGCATCAAAACCTCATAGAGACACGGGGGTTGGAACGTTTTACTTTTGGGATGGAGTATAATCATATATTGTCCCGAGAATTTTGCCACGGCAAGCACCACTTCACATTTTCTTCAGGAAATGTACCTATCTAGTTATTATATCTTATTATTCTTATGTCTGCACACTTTTTCGGCGCGTAACTCGTCCCGCACGGTTTGCCACAGTCCCATGAAAGAGGGCTCAAATCGACCGGATTATTAAGGAGAGGTGTGCTATGACTTTTATAAGCAATCGGGTGCAGGATTTTCGAAAGGGGGGCGAAAAACCACCCGAAAAATCCCATTGACTTAACATTGGGCCGAACTTTGACGGGTCATAGCTCCGCTTGAGGATTTTGTAGAAACATGTAGGTTACAGCATTTGAAGAGGGTGATAGACTCTGTAAGAACATACATCACATTGGGGTGTAAGCTGTACCCCTGGGGTGTAAGAGGCACCCGAAAATTCCCATTGACTTATAATGGGGCAGGAAACATGCCCATATAAGGGAATAAAAATGTTCCAGATGGGATATCTTCGCTTTACAATATCGTAGAGACATGGGGGTGGGCTCATTTTACTCAGACATCCAATAAATTTACCAGGATAGTCCCAGAGCTATTAAGCCACGCCCCTAGCAACCACTTTTAAGCACCCTAGCAACATAAAATTCAAACAGTTATATCTTGACATCAGAACATCGTAGAATCATGGGGGTTGGACCGTTTTACTCATGACTCGGAGGGTAATCACTGGCCGCATCATTGGCCACGCCCAAGCCACGCCCCTAGCAACCAAATTGGAGCACCCTAGCAACCGAATAAACAAATCCTTATTTCTCCGCATCAGAACATCGTAGAGACACGGGGGTTGGACCATTTTACTTGTGACTCAGAGCGTAATAACTTGCGACATCATTGGCCACTCCCAAGCCACGCCCCTAGCAACCAAATTGGAGCACCCTAGCAACCGAATAAACAAATTCTTATTTCTCCGCATCAGAACATCGTAGAGACACGGGGGTTGGACCATTTTACTTGTGACTCAGAGCGTAATAACTTGCGACATCATTGGCCACTCTCAAGCCACGCCCCTAGCAACCAAATATGAGCACCCTAGCAACCGAATAAACAAAGCCTTATATCTCTGCATCAGAACATCATAGAATCACGGGGGTTGGACCGTTATACTCGTGACTCGGAGGGTAATCACTGGCCGCATCATTGGCCACTCCCAAGCCACGCCCCTAGCAACCAAATTGGAGCACCCTAGCAACCAAATAAACAAACCCTTATTTCTCCGCATCAGAACATCGTAGAGACACGGGGGTTGGACCATTTTACTTGTGACTCAGAGCGTAATAACTTGCGACATCATTGGCCACTCCCAAGCCACGCCCCTAGCAATCAAATATAGTACCCTAGCAACAGAGTAAACAAAGCCTTATATCTCCGCATCAGAACATCGTAGAGACATGGGGTTTGGACCGTTTGACTCGTGACTCGGAGGGTAATCACTAGTGGATGCCATTTTTTTCCCTAGCAACCAAATACAGTACCCTAGCAACGGAATAAACAAAGCCTTATATCTCCGCATCAGAACATCGTAGAGACATGGGGTTTGGACCGTTTGACTCGTGACTCGGAGGGTAATCACTAGTGGATGCCATTTTTTTCCCTAGCAACCAAATACAGTACCCTAGCAACAGAGTAAACAAAGCCTTATATCTCCGCATCAGAACATCGTAGAGACACGGGGGTTGGACCATTTTACTTGTGACTCGGCATGTAATCACTAGTGGGTGCCATTTTTTCCCTAGCAACCAAATACAGTACCCTAGCAACAGAGTAAACAAAGCCTTATATCTCCACATCAGAACATCATAGAGACACAGGGTTTGGACCGTTTGACTCGTGACTCGGAGGGTAATCACTAGTGGATGCCATTTTTTCCCCTAGCAACCAAATACAGTACCCTAGCAACAGAGTAAACAAAGCCTTATATCTCCACATCAGAACATCATAGAGACACAGGGTTTGGACCGTTTGACTCGTGACTCGGAGGGTAATCACTAGTGGATGCCATTTTTCCCCTAGCAACCAAATTGGAGCACCCTAGCAACCAAATAAACAAACCCTTATTTCTCCGCATCAGAACATCGTAGAGACACGGGGGTTGGACCATTTTACTTGTGACTCAGAGCGTAATAACTTGCGACATCATTGGCCACTCCCAAGCCACGCCCCTAGCAACCAAATATAGTACCCTAGCAACAGAGTAAACAAAGCCTTATATCTCCGCATCAGAACATCGTAGAGACATGGGGTTTGGACCGTTTGACTCGTGACTCGGAGGGTAATCACTAGTGGATGCCATTTTTTCCCCTAGCAACCAAATACAGTACCCTAGCAACAGAGTAAACAAAGCCTTATATCTCCGCATCAGAACATCGTAGAGACACGGGGGTTGGACCATTTTACTTGTGACTCAGAGCGTAATAATTTGCGACATCATTGGCCACTCCCAAGCCAAGCCCCTAGCAACCCAATATAGTACCCTAGCAACAGAGTAAACAAAGCCTTATATCTCCGCATCAGAACATCATAGAGACACGGGGTTTGGACCGTTTGACTCGTGACTCGGAGGGTAATCACTAGTGGATGCCATTTTTTTCCCTAGCAACCAAATACAGTACCCTAGCAACAGAGTAAACAAAGCCTTATATCTCTGCTTCAGAACATCGTAGAGACACGGGGGTTGGACCATTTTACTTGTGACTCGGCATGTAATCACTAGTGGGTGCCATTTTTTTCCCTAGCAACCAAATACAGTACCCTAGCAACAGAGTAAACAAAGCCTTATATCTCCACATCAGAACATCATAGAGACACAGGGTTTGGACCGTTTGACTCGTGACTCGGAGGGTAATCACTAGTGGATGCCATTTTTTCCCCTAGCAACCAAATACAGTACCCTAGCAACAGAGTAAACAAATCCTTATATCTCTGCTTCAGAACATCGTAGAGACACGGGGGTTGGACCATTTTACTTTTGGCTTGGAGTATAATCATAAATTGTCCCCTGAAATTTGCCACGGCAAGCACCACTCACATTTTCTTCAGGAAATGTACCTATCTAGTTATTATTATTATATCTTATTCTTATGTCTGCACATTTTTCGGCGCGTAACTTGTCCCGCACGGTTTGCCACAGTCCCATGAAAGAGGGCTCAAATCGACCGGATTATTAAGGAGAGGTGTGCTATGACTTTTATAAGCGATCGGGTGCAGGATTTTCGAAAGGGGGGCGAAAAAACCACCCGAAAAATCCCATTGACTTAACATTGGGCCGAACTTTGACGGGTCATAGCTCCGCTTGAGGATTTTGTAGAAACATGTAGGTTACAACATTTGAAGAGGGTGATAGACTCTGTAAGAACATACATCACATAGGGGTGTAAGCTGTACCCCTGGGGTGTAAGAGGCACCCGAAAATGCCCATTGACTTATAATGGGGCAGGAAACATGCCCATATAAGGGAATAAAAAAGTTCCAGATGGGATATCTTCGCTTTACAATGTCGTAGAGACACGGGGGTTGGACCGTTTTACTCATGACTCAGAGTGTAATCATTATGGGATGCCAATTTTTTCCCTAGCAACCAAATACAGTACCCTAGCAACAGAGTAAACAAAGCCTTATATCTCCGCACCAGAACATCGTAGAGACACGGGGGTTGGACCTTTTGACTTGTGACTCGGAGTGTAATCATTATGGGATGCCATTTTTTTCCCTAGCAACCAAATACAGTACCCTAGCAACAGAGTAAACAAAGCCTTATATCTCCGCACCAGAACATCGTAGAGACACGGGGGTTGGACCGTTTGACTAGTGACTCAGAGTGTAATCATTATGGGATGCCAATTTTTTCCCTAGCAACCAAATACAGTACCCTAGCAACAGAGTAAACAAAGCCTTATATCTCCGCATCAGAACATCGTAGAGACACGGGGGTTGGACCGTTTGACTCGTGACTCAGAGTGTAATCATTATGGGATGCCAATTTTTTCCCTAGCAACCAAATACAGTACCCTAGCAACAGAGTAAACAAAGCCTTATATCTCCGCATCAGAACATCGTAGAGACACGGGGGTTGGACCGTTTGACTCGTGACTCAGAGTGTAATCATTATGGGATGCCAATTTTTTCCCTAGCAACCAAATACAGTACCCTAGCAACAGAGTAAACAAAGCCTTATATCTCCGCATCAGAACATCGTAGAGACACGGGGGTTGGACCGTTTGACTCGTGACTCAAAGGGTAATCACTAGTGGATGCAATTTTTTTCCCTAGCAACCAAATACAGTACCCTAGCAACAGAGTAAACAAAGCCTTATATCTCCGCATCAGAACATCGTAGAGACACGGGGGTTGGACCGTTTGACTCGTGACTCGGAGGGTAATCACTAGTGGATGCCATTTTTTTCCCTAGCAACCAAATACAGTACCCTAGCAACAGAGTAAACAAAGCCTTATATCTCCGCATCAGAACATCGTAGAGACACGGGGGTTGGACCGTTTGACTCGTGACTCGGAGGGTAATCACTAGTGGATGCCATTTTTTCCCCTAGCAACCAAATACAGTACCCTAGCAACAGAGTAAACAAAGCCTTATATCTCCGCATCAGAACATCGTAGATACACGGGGTTTGGACCGTTTGACTCGTGACTCGGAGAGTAATCACTAGTGGGTGCCATTTTTTCCCTAGCAACCAAATACAGTACCCTAGCAACAGAGTAAACAAAGCCTTATATCTCCTCATCAGAACATCGTAGAGACACGGGGGTTGGATCGTTTGAGTCGTGACTCGGAGGGTAATCACTAGTGGATGCCATTTTTTTCCTTAGCAACCAAATACAGTACCCTAGCAACAGAGTAAACAAAGCCTTATATCTCCGCATCAGAACATCGTAGAGACACGGGGGTTGGACCGTTTGACTCATGACTCGGAGGGTAATCACTAGTGGATGCCATTTTTTCCCTAGCAACCAAATACAGTACCCTAGCAACAGAGTAAACAAGCCCTTATATCTCCGCATCAGAACATCGTAGAGACACGGGGTTTGGACCGTTTGACTCGTGACTCGGAGTGTAATCACTAGTGGATGCCAATTTTCTCCCTAGCAACCAAATACATTACCCTAGCAACAGAGTAAACAAAGCCTTTTATCTCCACATCAGAACATCGCAGAGACACGGGGGTTGGACCGTTTGACTCGTATCTCGGAGTGTAATCACTAGTGGATGCCAATTTTTTCCCTAGCAACAAAATACATTACCCTAGCAACAGAGTAAACAAAGCCTTATATCTCCGCATCAGAACATCGTAGAGACACGGGGGTTTGACCTTTTGACTCGTGACTCGGAGTGTAATCACTAGTGGATGCCAATTTTCTCCCTAGCAACCAAATACAGTACCCTAGCAACCGAATAAACAAAGCCTTATATCTTCGCATCAGAATATCGTAGAGACATGTGGGTTGAATTGTTTTACTTTTGGCTTGGAGTATAATCATATATTGTCCCCCGAAATTTGCCACGGCAAGCACCACTTCACATTTTCTTCAGGAAATGTACCTATCTAGTTATTATTATTATTATTATTATTCTGGTCCACACTTTTTCTCACAGTAACTCCTCCTAGAGCTTTCAAGCTACACCCACAAAACTTTACAAAACTTTTAAGACTGGTACGTAGATTGGTGCTATGACTTTTCTAACTGATGGGACCTACCGAATTCCTAAACGGGGCGCTCAAACACCCCAAATTTTCCATTGACTTAACATTGCGACAAACTTTGACGGGTCATAGCTGCAAGCGAGAAATGTTTAGAAACTTGTGGGTTACCACATTTGAAGAGGCTGGCAGGCACTGTAAGAACATACATCACATTGGGGTGTAAGTTTCACCCTTGGGGTGTAAGGGGCACCCAAATTTCCCCATTGACTTATAATGGGGCAGGGAACATGCCCATATAAGGGAATAAAAGCGTCCCAGATGGAATATCTTCACTTTAGAGTGTCGTAGAGACATGGGGGTGGGCTCAATTTAGTCAGGCATCCAATCAGTCTCTCAGGATCGCCCCATAGCTATTAAGCCACGCCCCTAGCAACCATTTTTGGGGCACCCTAGCAACATATTCCATAGACTGCCATTATAAAATGCCCAGATGGATATCTTTGCAGCACAGTGTCACAGAGACATGGGGGTGGGCTCATTTTACTCAGGCATCCAATCAGTCTCGGAGGATTCTTATTGAGGTATTAAGCCACGCCCCTAGCAACCAAATATGAGCACCCTAGCAACATAATAAACAAAGCCTTATATCTCTGGATCCGAACATCATAGAGACATGGGGGTTGGGTCTTTTGGTCATGTTAGCCTTATGCTAGCTCCATGATAAGTCATACTAGCTTCATGCTAGTTTCGTGCTAGCTTTATGCTAATTTCATAATAAATCTTGCTAACTTCATGCTAATCATGTTAGCATCATGCTAGCTTCATACTAATTCATGTTAGCATCGTGCTAACTTCATGCTAATTCATGTTAGCATCGTGCTAGCTTCATGCTAATTCATGTTAGCATTGTGCTAGCTTCATGCTAATTCATGTTAACATCGTACTAGCTTCATGCTAATTCATGTTAGCTTCGTGCTAGCTTCATGCTAATTCATGTTAGCATCGTGCTAGCTTCATGCTAATTCATGTTAGCATCGTGCTAGCTTCATGCTAATTCATGTTAGCATCGTGCTAGCTTCATGCTAATTCATGTTAGCATCGTGCTAGCTTCATGCTAATTCATGTTAGCATCGTGCTAACTTCATGCTAATTCATGTTACCGTCGTGCTAGCTTCATGCTAATTCATGTTACCGTCGTGCTAGCTTCATGCTAATTCATGTAACGTCGTGCTAGCTTCATGCTAATTCATGTAACGTCGTGCTAGCTTCATGCTAATTCATGTTAGCGTCGTGCTAGCTTCATGCTAATTCATGTTAGCTTCGTGCTAATCATGCTAACATCATGATAGCTTCCTGCTAATCATGCTAGCATCATGCTAGCTTCATGCTAATTCATGTTAGCATCATGCTAGCTTCATGCTAATTCATGTTAGCATCATGCTAGCTTCATGCTAATTCATGTTAGCATCATGCTAGCTTCATGCTAATTCATGTTAGCATCATGCTAGCTTCATGCTAATTCATGTTAGCATCATGCTAGCTTCATGCTTATTCATGTTAGCATCATGCTAGCTTCATGCTTATTCATGTTAGCATCATGCTAGCTTCATGCTTATTCATGTTAGCATCATGCTAGCTTCATGCTAATTCATGTTAGCATCATGCTAGCTTCATGCTAATTCATGTTAACATCATGCTAGCTTCATGCTAATTTATGTTAGCATCATGCTAGCTTCATGCTAATTCATGTTAGCATCATGCTAGCTTCATGCTAATTCATGTTAGCATCATGCTAGCTTCATGCTA
>JAIFKI010000023.1:9474790-9539790 GCA_025389145.1 Misgurnus mizolepis
AATCATGTCTTTAGGATTTAGACATCAGGTTAGATTATCAGTGCTTAGGCTAAAATATTTAGAACTGCGGCTCTCTAGGACCGAAATTGCCTACCCCTGCCCTAACCCCTCCATTCGCTACATTGTGCTGTTGCATGCTGGCCATGGGGGGTGGCACATGTAATTTAGTTGAACGCGCTAGGTCCTCTGTGTAAAATACTTAAGATCATATTAAGGTGTTCATCAAACTAAACATCACAAAACAGTCAAGTTGTTAATAAAATGTAGGTGATGACACAATACATATCTGCACATAATTAAGCCAAACATGATTGTCTCTTTTGTGATTTAATATTATGGTCGTTCTTCACTTTTAAATAATAGAAAAGAGATTCCTGAAACAATTTTTTTAAGAATCATCAAATGTTTCTGTACCTAAATACAGAGATTATCAAAGTAAGCAAGCAGGTATTTCGGTGCAAAATAATAAAGGGTAGTGTCTATAAAATCCTATTTCAAGTGTTTTTCTTTGATTTAAATTAAAGTTTAAGGAATTGTATTTTATTTCTGGGTGAGCGATACAGATACCGTCGACGGCCAAAACGAATTCGTTCTAAAGCTGTAGTCCTGAAACTGCCTAACCTCATTGTTATTTTGCACTCGTGGAATAGTGAACGTCTTTTCCTCCATCTCGTGTTCCTACATGATGTTTTTGTGTAGTACATGAACCCTCATCATTTGTGCAAACGCACGATCATATAGGCATTAACAAAAAACGCAAGAAATGTGCCAAGCTTAGTTTTTATCATTTACAGTAACAATCACAAATTATATGTCACTTGTAATTTTTGGGAGGGTCATTACTACTTTGATGCGCTAAATCTAAAAATGAAATAAGCTCACTGAATTCTAGCCAGGGCTTCCCAGGCAGGATCACATTTGTTATTTTTTCAGGTTTAGTTATCAAAAATGTTTTGTTATATCTTTGTGCATCATGACTTTAAAATGTTATGAGGATTAGTTTAACAAATGTTTATACACTTTGCCTTTAATTTTAACAAAAAATAAATAAAAATGATAAAAGATAAAAATGTATCCTTAGTTTCTTCATCGTTCATCACCTGAAAAGCACTTGCGGTCACTTTATCAGAAAGTTGTTTCTGTGTGCTGCTTTCAGAAATGTTAAGTAATAGTGGACTATTGGATTAAAGGCGTTCTAAGCGAATCAGTGTGTTGATTTTTGAAATGTGTTTTCAAACAAACTGAGCGTAGTTAACTCCTCCCCCTCCCTTCCGTGCTTTCATGAACGTGCCCAAACCCAACCCCCAAATCCTTCTTGGCGTTTATTGGCTGGAACACTTTGTTTTGTTTCGTTGTGCAGGTTTGGCCACTGTGTGTTTATTGCAGTTTGTAGAGCCTGGGCTGTCTACAGAGATCGCGTTTTTTTACATTTTGATCAGCGGACAGGCAGCAAGCAGATAGTGAGGAGATGTTTGCTGTATGTAACAAAAAATGTTTAATGGTCTAAAACACGTGAATTCGCTTAGAGCGCCTTTAAAGACAAAAATTTAAATGAAGCTAACTAATGATTGAGGGTTTAATAAGTGAGAGATTTATATGCAGAGATTGATGCAGAATTTTAAAGGGACTAACAGTTCATTATAAAATGTGGATGTTATTTTTTTCCAGCATCACTGGGGGCCTCCTCCCAACCAATGGCCCTGGGCTTAAGCCCATGAATTAATGCACCTTGGTTGTGGTATGGGCTGGTATGGGTCGGGATCTTAAAGATTCATTAAGTGATTTTTCCTAACCTCATATTTGTTCAAGGGAAAATTAAATACACATCTTCAGCAGTACACCCCAAGTTATAGATATTTTGGCCTAAATTTACAAGACATCTTCCATCTGTAACACAGGGCTGCTTACACAAAGCGAGAGAGAGATGAATCCATATGCAGAGTGTTTATTTAAATATCCCAAAAGGGCAGGCAACTAAATCCAAAGAGGGTAATCCAAAACGTAATCCGAATACAGGCAAAAGAGGTCAAAATCCAGAACATCCAAAACAAGAAACATAAAAGAAGAATATCAAACATATGAAACAAGACAATGACAAGATCCAAAAAATGCTCGGTAATGCAGTTTGCAACTCGCTTGGAAAAGCAAGGATTAAAGTTTCAAACCTGACTTGAACTAACCTTACAAATGGGGCGAGGCTTAAGCGGTTTCAAAAAAGGTAAATTAAGTTTACCTAATCCAACTAATTTGATCTAGATTTTCCTAGTCAAGATAATTGCGCGTGCACACTATTCTTAAGCAGCGTGGATCAAATCGATCAAAGTTAAAGAGAAAGCGGTAATTTGTGATAAAAATGTATGAAGAATTTACTAATGACTGAAAATTATAATCCTGCTGCAATAAATAAACCCATAAAATAGCTTGAAAGTCCTTATAGATTAAATCCTTTCATGCAGCAACTAAATTAAAATCTATTGAAATATTTTAAATAGATCACATAAAATGTCTGAAACAATGTCAGAAATGACAGCCTAGTTGCAGTGCTCTCAACAGCGCAATCAGCGATCCGGGATCAATCCCCGTCAATGCTCACGTGGCTTTATTTTCCTTCCACTTTTTCTGTAGTTTTTTATATACTGTACTTTTTAAATATAACACAGATCTTAACTTTTAAAAGACAGTATGTAGGCTACTAAGTAACCTATATAATAAATATTTAGCAGATGAATGATTTTAATACATTTAACTTTAAATGTAACTACATTTCAAAAGCAGCAACTTGAGTGGACAAAAAGTAACAGGTGAAAATAAAACGTAAATATATTGTTCATAAGAAGTGTAGTGGATTTAAGCATAATCATATGCTAGAAGTGTCTAATCTCATAATGTTAGCTGCCAAAGATGTTGACTGGCAGTGAATATATTTTTGATGGCAAATTATGGGTGCATTATAGAGCCACAAGTCTCTCATGTTAAACCCTGGGAGTATGAGAGATTTTAAACCACTGGTTTATCACACTGTTAAAATATTAGCTGTAGATATGCATGTATGTTATTTACTGTCAACAGTTTGTTTCAAAGTTAAATCAACATTAAACATTAACACGTCTTTATCTTTACAGAATAAAACTATAAAATAACAGCCTCATGCAACGCATTAACTCTATAAGTTGGGTAAGTTGTAACATCTGCACTTCTGTCATGTTTGGTGTATTTGTTGAAGAATGGTAAAAATTGTGTAAAAATATAAACAATCAAATTCAAATATTTTTTAATGATTGAGCCAAAACCAAAAAAGCGTTAGGTTGTGCCCCGCTCACCTCTACATTTAGAATAAGTAACATATATATTTACAAATTGTAAGGCCAAATTGCATGCTACGGTTATATATGTTTAATTAGTTTAGCATATACCAGAAACCAGAGCCATATAATAAGTGAGTAATGACACACTAGATGTCTGTTGGAAGAACTAAATACATAAGTTACATCGTGTCATGGAGTGACCCATAGTTCCAAACGCAGCATTGAAACATATTTATTTGAATGGCACCCGCTGGTAAATTTATAAAATTATTGTTTCTTAAATTTTAACAAATTTGCTAACATTTTATGAATATAGTCAACAGTGATATTCTATGAACTCAGCAATATGTAATGGTTATTGTTAATAATAACTAGTTAAAACCTTATATTTTAATGAGTGGAATGTGTGAGAAATGTACTGGTCGGACACTGATGTTTGACAAGAAGGCCTCACTCGTAATCTCCGCTCTAATTCAAGCCAAAGATGTTTTATTGGGTTGAGGTGCAGGCCAGTCAAGTTCATCTACACCAAACTTGCTCATCCATTTCTATATGGACCTTGCTTTGTGCACTGGTGTACAGTCATGTTGGAACAGGAAGGGGACATCCACAAACTCTTCCCACAATTCTGGGTGCATGAAATTGTCCAAAATGTCTCGGTATGATGAAGCATTAAGAGTTCCTTGATGGAAGTTTGCATTTGCTGAATTTTATTTTGCTTCAAGTTCACTACTATTATTACAGTTTACTTAAATGGTTCCTTTTTAAATCATAAAGACCTGGAGCTAAAACAATATAAGACCTTCACAAACACATGTTTAAGGATCAAAAATATTATCTGTTGTTGTTGCCAGCAAATGATCCAGATTAGGGTTAGGGTTATTGCCAATTTTGCCGTTTTAAAACGAAAATGCTCTAATGTAAACATGGCCTTATAATTCTTATATGCAACCCAGACTTTTTAATATCGAAAGCAAACAAAATCCATCTATGCATAGAGACTATCCAACTAATGGAAGATGGAGTTTTCAGGAAACCTGCTAAAAACACGCCAATGAATTGAAAGTTACTTCTCATTTTTCAAAATTGCAGCGGTTTTTCTGAGGAACATCTGATACCATGATATAATTATGACCATTATAATTCCCCTTTACCAGATCCACCAGTCAAATGACAAACAATGACATGATTTTATAGTGTAGAAAAATGTTGTCTGAGGTTTTTCAGGATCTGCTGAGTGTCCACATGCTCAGGAAAAGCATCCTCGGATTTCTGAGCTGCCATATAGCTGCTCTGAAGATCACCAACCTTCAGGCCACAAAAAAAACGTCATTAAAAAAAGGTGTTAAATTATGTTTTTCAGCTAAAAAAAAATGGAATCATAATAAAACTAGGTTGTACCTTATCAGATAGGGTAGCATAATTAAAGTGAGGCTCATACATGTGAGGTGACAATGAAGCAGCCGTCTGGAGGAAAGCTTTACCCTATATCAAGACAAAAGTATTTACATTAACATGTTAATACATTTATGTTTGTATTCATTACTTAAATTGCAGTATGCAGTTAAATCAAATAAATGGAAAATCAAGAGCAAAAGGAAATAAAGGTAGGTCAGATATTCTGCATCGCTATTGTCATTGTAAAATATAGGGGACAGAGCCTTTGCCGTGGTAGGTCCAAATCTGTGGAATAGCCTACCTACCCACACTAGAATGACTCCATCTTTCACTGCTTTTAAAACCATGTTAAAATCCCTATTGTCTTATCATTCATTTATCACTTTTATTACTATTGCCTATTATAGTTAGGTTTTTATTTATGTATTCCTATACTCTTTTTAATTTATTTTTTATTAATTACTGTACGGCACTTTGGTACAGTTGTTTTTAAATGTGCTCTATAAATAAATAAACTTAAAGGACATTAACTCTTTCCCCACCATTGAAGAGTTAACTGTATTATCCACCACAATGCCTCTTTCCCAACAACCTGAAAGCAAACGCTCACATCAACAATTCAAACTCAGTGTATGTTTTGTTCATCACTCTGAATCGGATTTCTATCAGAAGTCTTTCACAAAACGCAGTTATCTCAGTTTTTTGCTCAAAATTGGGTATTTTTAAAGAAATCTCCCCATATTTGACAGGTGTTAAAAAGAGAACAAATTAAGGTAAAATGATACATATTTTTTTGTTTGTTTATTTGAAAGCAGAGGGTCTGTTTTTTCATTTGATATATTGTATGTTCATATATATGTTCTGGAAGGCATTAAACTTTTGTGAAATCATAAAAAATGCAGGGGCTGGCTGGCAACTTTTTTTAAAAATGCTGGCGTGGAAAGAGGTAACTGACAAGCAGCTGGACTGTAAACTCCCCCCCCCCCCAAAAAAAACTTATTGGCATATTTAAATAACATATTTAAAAACTTAAATAACATCCACCCTAATCCTACAAATCAATTTATCTCTAAATATGTCACCTGCCATCATAGTGACGCAATGATAACCTTGTTTTTAAATTTGTTCTTTTGCACAAATAACCAAAATCATGCTATCAGGTGTCTATAATATAATTACAATTATGTTTACATTTGCAAAATAAAAATAGCAGAGTAAAGAGTAAAGCATAAATTGTAAAACATTTTGCCAAAAAAAATTATAGGACATCTTAGGTTTTAATTATACATCAGTGACAGAAAGCCCTTAAAACTCATGTAAGACGTACATTAATAGCCTAACTGACACTCACCTGCTCAATACGACCCTTCAGTAACTCCAATACAGCCAAGTTATTGTAGGCTTCACCATGATTATTGTTGAATGCCAAGGACAGTTTAAAGCATTGGAAAGCCAGAGTCAAATCCCCAATGCCCTGTGGAACAAAAATAAGAGTATTAAATCATTTTAATTAAACAATGTATGCGAATCTCATCCACGCATCAGCTCGTACAGTCTTAATGCTGCTCACTGCCCAGCTCCATGCACAGAGGGTAGACTCACATTTCACCGTGACAGCGCCACCCAGCACTCGTTGGCCAGTACAATCGACACAGTAGCCTATCTGTACAGATGTGAAGCTAATGGCGCTTTTCCATTGCATAGTACCCCACGGTTTAGTTTAGTTTGGGTCGGGTCAGCTTACTTTTGGGAGCTTTTCCATTGGGTGCAGTACGTAGTACCCGATACTTTTTTTCGTACTACCTCGGTTGGGGTTCCAAGCGACCCGAGCTGATACCAAACGTGACGCGAAAACACTGTAGATCACTGATTGGTCTGAGAGAATCGTCACGTCATCTCTATAATGTAAATATTAGCTTTAGCTTACTGCTAGCTTGCGCTGTCTCAAGCAAACATGTTGTTATCTGTGTTCTGCTATAAGTTTCCAAACACCCTTTTAGCGATGAAAAACATCCGCAGGTTGAGAATCCGGGACACCATAACAGTTTTTTCCAGACTTGCAGTTTGTGGCGGCACATTCGCGACGTGCACGTCCGCATTATATATGCTTAAATGCAACTTGAATGAGGCTCAGCGGAGCGCCGTCGGCTGACGCCACGGGTCGGGTGTTTGAACAGAAACTGTCATGTAAGACAGAGGTAGTTATAAACGCGATGTGCAAACATCTATTTGTGGTGGCCAATTTTAATTTTGTGGCAGACTGAGAAATAAATGAATGTATGAGAATGTTCAACAACGCTCTCACGTGTATGATGTCACAGCAGTAGGCAGCGTAAATATAACGACACGCCTATAATCCCTCCCACTCCGAAGTGATACTAAACTCGATGGAAAAGCTAACCACGCCAAAGTGAGGTGAGCTGACCCGACCCAAACTAAACTAAACCGTGGGGTACTATGCAATGGAAAAGCGCCATAAGATTCATCCAAACAGTCGCTAAGTTTGGCTAAATGGGTCTAAAAGTCGCTAGATGTAGCAATAAGGTCACTAAGTTGGCAAGCAAAACAGTCACTGAGTTGGCAACACTGATTCAGCCAATCCCCTTTTTTTAAGCAAGTAAGCCCAACCCACTGATTAACATTGAATTTGGAAACAAGTTGAAAATAAAATGAACACTAAAATTAAAACGAAAATGAAAAAGAAAAACAGAACATATAATTAAAACTGAACTTTACATTTTAATTTTGTCCCTATTATTGCTTGGGCATGAATAAAAAGCCTTTTAAAAAATGTATTTACAGATTCCTTTTCAAGCTTGCCTTTTTATTTTAATATTGTCAGTCTTGACTCAAGATTATATTGAAAATGAAATGTCAAATCATCAATTTAATTTAATTTTTCAATTTGGCCGGAATGATGCTTCGTCACGTTAAAAATGAAAATGAAATAATTTAATATAACATAATTTAATAATTTTCAAATTTGGGACATATTTTGTGATTTTATTTTTTATTTTATAATTTAATTAGTTATTTTATAATTTAATTAATTAATTAAAAAAGGTCCAAAAATACCTTCCATACAAAAGGAGCTCAAACCTACGTTTAAAAGTTCATGTTAAAACTAGGGCTGTCAGCATTAACACATGCAATTAATTCTTTAATCATTACGGCGTTAAAATCAGTCAGTCAGACCACCAGCACTGCGGCCGGGGTTGATCCCTGGGCATAAGGTTTGTTTTTAGTGTCGGGAAAACCTTGTAACGATGGTCCGCAAGAGTCTTTCAAAAGAATACGGAGTAACGTTAGGTTTCTCTGCTCTCGCAGAACTTCATCATTAACAGTATGCGCTGCATGCAAGGCGAACACACAAGCACGCGCGTGGATCTGGTTTGCGTGTGTGAAGCGCGGGGCTCTGAATGTGACAGATGCTTTGCCAAAACAAGTATGAATGTTACAGTATCCACTTTAAATTCAGGGAGCAAAGATTGCTGTGGAATATAGTAATCAATAATAAACCGTTATTAAATGCTCCCACTAATTGTTCTATAATTTTATTTGTCATATTATTACCATTCATATATGCAAGAGTTTCCTAACAGAGCACAACATTTACAAGAGCCTAAAATTTCTTATAAATCTAGTGACTAGTTAACTTTTAAAATAAACCACATTGATGGATTTACATTTAAATGCACAAAGTGACTGAATTTGTTCAGTCTGATCGTTTACTTTGTGGAATATATTAAATGATGTTTAACAAAAAATGTTTAACAAAAATATTAGTATATTCTTAATTTAACAAATTAACAAGTAGGGTGTGATTAATCTGAAAATATATTTAAGTACAGATTTTTTACATTTAAGTACAGTACAGCTTTTATTTAACTTCTGGGCATATTTTAATTTAATCATTAATCTACTTTAAGTTTTTATTTACTTGTAAGCACAGTGTATAAACTTGTAGTTAGCATACTAAAAATCATCTAGAAAGGGAAAAAATGAGTTTTCAGAAGACAAAATCCTCACCACTGCAACATGTCCCAGATTATACCAGATATCCGCCTGTTCCTCATCACTGGACACCAGAGATAAAGCTCTCTCAAAAGAAGACAGGCTCATATCATACTGCTGTGCATAGAAACAGCACAGACCCAGATTATTATACAGCTGGCAATTATAGACTCCCATCTGCAGCAACCGTCTAAGCAAATTCAGAACAGCAGAGGGAGAGAAAGAGAGAAAAAAATCAAACATAGAGTCTTGAAGCACGTAATGTTCAATACACAAGTGAAAGAAATTGACACCTGTAGAAGCGCAGGGCAATCTCTGGCTGGTCAGTGTAGAAATGATTGCTGCCAATACAGGCAATAGCCTCGACGTGTGTGTTGTCCTGCTTCAAAACTTCTTTGTAGTACTCTGTGGCGGAGCTTATATTATTCATTTCCTGCAAGAGATGAACTTCATTCATGCAATAACCTATAACAACAACTGCATGCTGCATATTTTTCTTCAAAAATGGCATTCTGATAAAAGACAAGAATGGTTGATAAAGGGTTGGCTGGGCAATATGTCAAAAATATATAATTGTGAATAATTTTTCAAAACTGATCCATTTTTTTTCAGTATATAACTTTATAATGTTGCTAGTTAAAGCATAGTTGCCTTGCAACTTATTAAAACCAAGTTAAAACTAAAAGCTGCGACAACTATAACATTACTTTGCATCTTTGGCAGGGCAGAACTTTTTTGTACCTTATAGGTTATAGGAAGTTTGACATATTACAGTTATGTAAAAATTAAAAGAAATTGTGACTATATCCAATAACCCAGTTGTCAAAAATAAAATCACAGACAGCTACCCAAACTTATTGTTCGCTTCAAACACATCTTCATGCAAGTTGAAAAAATTCAAATCAAGCAAAAAATTCACATGACACAAAGTCAAATCCTGCGAGTAATCTAGAGCAAGGGATGTGATGCTATATTGCTGCGACGCAGCATTACAGCGTAAGCTTTTTCATAAGAATCCTGCCCCATTTCAAACTAAAATGTCCCTGTGAAAGCCACCTAAATAAGTAGCCATGGCAACAACACAGAAATACCTCATGGATGCGGGCAATTCCTGTAAGCAAGGTGACCTCAGCCGGGAAGTGGTCAAGGCCTTGCTTTAAAACATGTAGAGCGGTGATCGGTTGATCCATACGCTGATATACCTGTGCAGCAACAAAAAAAACCTCAATGGTCCTCAATGGAACATAACACTGTAGGCTGTAAACGACAACCACAACAAGATACCTTTGCAAGGTAGAGGCGAGTATCAACAAATTCCTGGTGACTGAGTGCAGATCTAAACTGCTTCTCAGCCTCACGGTGCAAACCGAGCCTACAAATAAAAATTAATATTGAAAAATGTTGAGTTGTTGAATCAAGATTCTTAATGAGTGCCAGTAAAATAATGATTTAGTAGTTCTTTTCAACATAAGTGTCATGGATTCTTACCTGTAATAACATTTTCCCAGCTGTACCTTCCACCACCAGTCTCTGAACTGAGCGTGCTCGGTAGCAAGAGCGGCAAGATCTAATGCCTGAAACAGTCACAAAGAAAAATATCAGATAAGCAGCAGACAGATTTTAGATTTCTTTGTCATATAGACAGCTATAAAGAGCACTCAACTTGCTGTGAAATCTACATTAGGCTTAAATTACATAATGGTAAGTTAAAATGAGAGAGATTTAACAAATGGCAGAAATAAAATAAAATCAGAATAAAATAAAACTTATAGAAATAGAGAAAGAAAGAATGTAAAATGGAGGGACAGTAAGGAACTACTTACAGTTTTTACATCATTTTCATGATGAAAGATGTATTCAAATAGGGTCTCGGGTATAAAAGGGAGAGACAGTATCAATCTTTAACCCAACCTTGGGAGAATGTGCATGTTATATATTATATATAGTTGTACATATTGATTTTAATGCATCAGACAAAGGCTAGATGTTTCTGTAAATCACAAATTTAAAAATGTTCCTGTTTAAGAACGGTTTTTTTAAGAACTTTATTATAACGTTAAAAGTTACTGTTTCCTCATGAGCTTCCAAATACCTTTGACACATTTGGTCTCTTTCCATACTTTTCCAAATTTAATCGAGAAAGGTTAATAAAAGGTCCTTCAGGATTTGTTAGCATAGAGGCCTGAGATAATAAGAAAAAAAACATCATAAAGTCAATATTTCCTCTTCTAAAAAGACAACAAATTACTGAAACTACCACACATCCTCCTATTCCAAACAAAAGCTATAAAAAGCCCACCTGACTTCAGAAATGTCAGTGGAAATCTACTGTACAGGTATTGAGTACCATGAATTCAATGACAGTAAATAACATGCACCGTACCGTTCCCATTCTGACAAATCTTCCAGAAGCACTCGTGAGTGGACGAGCCGTCTGGGCTGTGCGGGGGGTTCTGATGGCCTGCTCCATAGTTTCCGGTCTACCAGAGAGCGTGCTAGGTCTCACAAATCCTGTTATGGGTCGTCCTAACTGGGTCATCGGTCTAGGACACATTTTAATGAACTTATTTAAAACTTAATCCTCTTGAACAATTTATAAAAAAAAATAGGGCTGCATTATTTGGTCCTAAGAATACAGCAAATGTTTAGACAAATACTTAATTAGATATTACGCCATTAATCAAAAAGACAAATGCATATTTGTAATGGCTCACAGAAAATGTTTAGATCACCAAACATGTGTGACTAAGAGAGGTTTTTTCATCTTGCGATGTTTCTTGTGTCCAAACGCAACTTCACAGTAAACAAACATGGCAAACAATGGGCATAAAGAAATTACAGAATATTAACACAATGGACTGCTTTTTTACATCTTTGATGTCCATCTCACTTTAGACTGTGCATGCTGTGCCATTTAGTTGTTATGGTTTTATCTTCAATCTGCTCGCTTTATAATTGGGTATCATTTCGTTTGACATGACAATCTACAGCGTGTGTGTGTGATTGTCTTCGGGATTACCCCACAAAACAGGATTTCTGCTCGTAAATGTTCAAAATGTTGAATATTTACAATTTGTGATCGGAGCGGCCCCGACATGGTTCTGAGCAGATTCAGGCACTCTTAACGCACCGTGCACAACAGGAAAATCTGTTAGGATAATCGGTGCAACCACAAAGACGATCGGGACTGTCCAAGGATTGTCGTAAGGGGGAAAATCGCCCCAAATTCAGCACAAATATCTGTGGTGTGTACCCAGATTAAGTTACACTACTTTCTTTTGACCCTTTGCATTTACATTTTACAATCTTAAGTGAAAGTGACCCTAAAAGTTTTGCATGTTATTAGGTTATTTAATGATACATAAGATAGTTGAACAGAAAAATTAATATTAAAGCTCTATTTGTTAGTGCATTGAAAGCTACATAATGATATTAGATACTAGTATACTACATTATATACATATTATTCTCATAACGAGAAGAGTGTCATAGCTTCATACATACTTTTATCTTTAGCACGTTTCTCATCTTTCCCCTTTTCTAACATGGACACCTGATGGCGTAAGCCTATTTTTTTACATCCGTATTTCAGTTTTTGTTGCTTTTTATCTCCAGTTCTCCCTCCCTATATGGTGTCGTCATTGGAAGCTGTGACTTAATGTGAACTAAACCCGCAACTCCGTCTCGTACTAATGAGTGACTTCTCTGGGCAAAACAGATTAATTGATCACATGGTGACAAATAATGTGATTTGACGCGAGATACAGATGAGCGATTTAAATCCGATCAGGCGTTCTGTTTTCCTCGCCGTCCAGAAAATCAAGGCTCGGGGTTGCTTAACTATGAAAGATGCCACAGGTGTGCGCTTTAGAAAGAAGCAATGCCTTGACCCGTATTTAACACACGTTTTTAAACGTGACGTGTGAACGGCCACAGCCCACGGGACGCTGTAATTTATAACGAAACATCGGCACCATATAAACCATATTACTGTTATTGAACAAAAATATGCAGTGAAATATATTTAAATTGAATTATTGTCCAGCCCCATGTTAAAACATAAGAGAGCAATGAGGTGCATTTTTGAAGTCAGCACCTGACAGCTGGAGTGGGTGCACCACCATGGCCTGTTCCTGGAAGTCTTAATGATGTTCCTGGACCTGACAAAACAAGAGCAGCAAAAAAACATCAGATTAACAGCTGTAATGGAAAGGCCTCTTATTTTAAACTAAAATTTGTGTTGCACCATGACAGATCAGAGGAAAACCTACAGAAAGCTGCCAGTAAAGTGATCAAGTAATCATTGAGAAAACATTTGTGTGCGTGTTTGGAAGCTGAACGGAGACGCGCGCGTGTCCGCGCAAGATGACGTGGCCCGTCTCCGTCTCGCGCACATCCGGACAGACCTTCGCTAATGGCCTCTGAACCCTAACCACAAACATCTCTCTTTTTGCACAAACGGAGAAAGACGACACAAAAGCTAAACTTTTTGAAAAGCGTCCTGCTTTAGAAATGACCACTGTGGTAGATGAAAAAGAGACAATCTTCCCTTTTTGGATATTAATCCTCTGGACTGATCACGTCCTCTTTGATAAGGTGATGTTGCGTGAATATCTGATAATGTGAATCCTGGTTCTGTTGTTGATCTGTTGCTGCTGTTTCCACGTTCAATTGAAATGTTTTGTTTTTACTAGGTCACAGCCAACTATCAACTGTATTTTTACTCAATGACAACTTAATATTATAATCTTATAAGTTAACGGTTAATGTTCGGTTCATAAGCTGCGGTTGTCGGTTGGGAAAATTAACTGATATGAACATCCCTAGTTCTTACTGACATTTTTGACATCTCTGTGAGCGGTGTCATTATCACCCCATAACGAAGATGCCCTCAGTGTTCCTCTCTGGATCCCCTACAGTTTGTCTATAGCCCCAAAAGATCAATGAATGACTGCATTGTCACAACCCTTCATCTGACCCACACCCACCTAGACAAAACTCAGGGTAGGGTTTCACCAGCCATCCGTAAGTTCTTCATCTGATTTTGGGCTTGATATGAACATACTTGTTTGATATGTTTATGTCTCTTGAAAAGGCAGCTTCTGACGGGATACCCACTAATGAAAGCATGCAAGCTTCAACCGGATGTTGTTTATTTATAGGTGAAAAATGAAAGCCACAAACTTTGATGAAAAAAGATCAACTTGAAAAACTATGCCAACAGTGCAAGTACCTTTATATTGTGTAATGCAAGAACTTTAACAACCTATTTGTTTATCTTCAGAGGTCATGTCTAGTTTGTGAAATCATCATTACACAAGTTGATCTCCACACAAGTTGTAGGAAGGGCAGTTTGGCATCTGTGATTTAGCTAACCTGTATGACTTTAGGAGTAAACCAGAGAACCTGGAGTTAAACCACTCTGAAACAGGGAAAACATGGAGATGTTCCTAACTGCAGAACACCACATCCAGGGGGCAGGATTGGATCTAGAACCAACTCCTCCCCACTTTATATACTTTGTTCCGCCAAATGAACCAATATATTTGCGTTGTTGCAGCCCGCAATTAGTTACAACCTGTGGCCGCCAACATTTGCTCTTTTCAGTTTAAGTCTATGTTTGATTAATAATATAGTCTTTTATTAGCAAAAAGTAAACCATCTACGAGGGAAACCTGTTTCCTAATGCCTGTAAGCAAAGGCGTGTTAAAACAAGTTCAAAATCCATACAAGATAAACATTCAATTAATTAATTTCTAAATAACATGCCATATATGTTTATAATTATGCATATTTATACTGTATCCATTCATAGGTCTTAAACTGCATGTGGTAAGATTACTCATAGTAGGCTTACCCGAATTGTTTTACTCCAAAAAAACTTACATTTCACCTTAAAGGCACTACTTTTACAGTAGTGATAAGTAAAGTTTGTTTTTATGTAAAATAAATAAAATTACTTAATTTAGTTATGAATGCGGAAATGGTAATGCAACAACACATGTATGACCTTCTTGTGGTTAAACTGCCGACCAATCAAAATTTAGTGTGAAGAGATCTCTGGATCCAGCTCCGCCCCTGGATCTGAATCCAACCCCGCCCCCTGGATGTCGTGTTCTGCAGTGAGGCACTACTGAAAACATGCAGCCTCCATAGAAAAAGGCCTCCGGACCCTGTCAGGGCCCAAACTACGGGACTTCTTGCTATAGGCTATATTTTTGTCTATTTATGGTGAAATGTTAAGCTTTTATATTCTAAGATCATTTGATTATGTACACCAGTCATTCTTAAAGTGTGGTCCCCCAAGTGGTCCGCCAAAAGATGACCTAAACTAGGCAAGTGTTTATACAAAATTATCACTTAAGTAGATTTTTAATGCACTTGTGAAACTGTGATATCAGTTCTTGCCATTCGGTTTGAATTACGTAAAAATGGATCGTGGCTAAACCAAAGGTCAAAAGAAAAGATCAAGCTTCAACTGAAAGCAGCTAAAATCCACAGATCTATTAGTTTTGTAATGTTCCAGTTTTTGTTTCATGTGTAAAATCCCTGTAATTTCAGTGATTTTGGACATTAAGAGGAATATTTACCATAGTTACAACCATAGACTTCATATACCCAACAACTCAGTTTTAATCCAATGGCTCTTTGGAATGACAAGTGGCACCTAGACTGTTATAGTATGTTTAATTGCAGTTTTTTTCACATGTGCAGTTTGTTGTTCATATTATGTCGCAACTCATTTAACATTTACTTTTTCAAATGAAATAAAATTAATATAATAATTTCTGAACATAGCATTGCATTTGTGTTTAAAAAATTAGTTTTTGACTTGAAACGGTTGCATATTAAAGTTAAATTTAGCTTATCCACCTAAATATATTTGTTGTTTTTTGGGGGCGTGTTAGAGTGGGATTCTTTTAGGTGGTCCTCAGATAAAGATAAAGTGGTCCTTGGGCTGAAAAAGTTTGAGAAACACTGATGTACACTAAAGTGTGTTAAGTATTGTCTAACACCTTGGTCTTGGAGAAACGTTGTTTCGTTTCACCCTGTACAAGCTGTACATGCAGTGCTGTAAAAAGTATTTGTGTTCCCTATCAGATTTTTTTATGCATATTTGACCAAATTAAATTATTCATAATTGAACACGGGATGTTGAACCCAAGGTGGTTAGACCACTGATCAATTATTCCGCTTATACCACAGTTACCACAGACATTGATTTGGTGGGGTTTTTTTGTAAACATTTAAAGCAACACTATGTAGTTTCTATGTAAAAATGACTTACAGCTCCCCCATGTGTTTGAAAAACGCAACAGTGCCTGGTATCAGACACTCTTCTGCAGGCAGGGGGAGGGGCGTGGCTGTGTTTCCTACCCTCCACCGCCACTTTCAGAGTGTGCTTGTAGCAGCTAGGAGGCTGCTCAGGTTGCAGCAACAGTACAATTTGTCCAGTTAAAAGTTGTTCTATCACTGAAATAATTTTAGAGACATTATTTAAGGGTAAAAAAACGACATAGTGTTGCTTTAACAGGTCGGGCGTGTGTTTTACAGGAAAATAACCAACACCCAGGGAACATTTCTCAACCAATCAGAATAAAGCATCAACAGACTGTGGTATAAACAGAAATAACCTGAGTAAATACAACATTTTTATAGGACAAAGTACTTCATATACTTGAAGCAAATACTTATTCATAGCAATGAATGTGAAATTACCCTAAAGTTATTGCACATAAATAACATAAATGTGAAATGACACTATTCTGACTCTGATTATAGTTTAATTTATTTGACTGTACTGTGATATTTCTACTCACGTGCAACCTGGGCAATGGAGTTCTCATCCAACATTATGTCCGCTATGCCTTCTTGATCCACCTCAACCTCATCGATGTACACCATCTCTGTTAGAGCTCGAGTCTTTAAGCTCCACGCCGCCTTCAAACAAACATGTCAACAGGCTTCATGCCCACCCAGCTGCACTACTTCCTGAACTTCAGCCAGCTCCTTGTTTCCAGTCTGCCATTATTGGCCAAAATGATTAATCCAGGTGTGTCTGATTATTGTTGTTGTGACTACTGAGGTCAGGCACACCTGGATTAATCAGTTTATACAATAATGGAAGACAGGAAACAAGGAGCCGGCTGAAGTTCAGGAAGTAGTGCAGCTGGGCAAAAAGCCTACTGTACGCTTTCAAAAAAATGTTTTAGTTCAATCATCTATTTAGCAATCACATCACATACATGAGAGAATGAGGAAAAGCTCTGTGACTATACCGACGAAAAGCCCATATAACATCTGGAATACTGGCAATATAACAAAGGGGATATTGGAAAAATAATGGGGAAATGTTTGGAGTATAAAAGTAGCTATAACATCTTAAAGAATGATATTACCTCAGAAATATGACAGATTCCAGGTTCCTTGGTAAAACAAAGTAATGAGGAAAGTCACAATACTCCATGCTATCTTTGAAATGTTGACATGTAACATATGTACAGTTAGTTTAATGTGTTACTCACTCCCTACATGAAGTGATGTGTAATGCGATTATAAACTGCCATCCAGTGAAGCGTCTCATCTAACCAGCTAACTTATCACTAACCTGGTCATACGGGCTTTCCGTCAAGATCTTTGTGGAGATCTCTGCGCATCTATCAAACTTTCGTCTTCTGCTGCAGCTCCAAGCCAGAAACAGCGGATCCAAACCGACCTCCATTGCCATCGCGGACGATTTACAATCGCGGATGGTTAAGGTTACCGAATGGTCTCAGTCAGCAGCAGCGGCTGCCTTCGTTGACGTCAGCACGCATTAGGTTGCCTTGCCAACACGGGGCGGGGCATTGGGGGCAACAGTCTTTGTTATTGATCAGAAATGTGCGCTACGAAGTCTTGCTTGTTGTTAAAGCTTCGCGTTTAAACTGATAAAGCACACTTTCTCGCCAACGTATATTTTCGTGGCTGATTAAATGTTTTAAAATCGACAGGGCTGCGCAGACAGATCAGCGCATGACTTCAAAGTACCGCGAGACTGATTGTATAGGTCTGCACGCGGATCGTTCTCGCAGTACACGCAGAACAGTCTGCGCCATAGATATGTATAAAGGCTAGATGGCTTACCGCTGAGTCCCTAATGGCATCACCTGGCGGCCATCTTAGGACAGGACGCTCGCTCACTCGTAGCATTGAGTTTAATGGTGAAGGTACTTTTAAATGACCATAACTTGCTCAATTTTCTACCGATTTTCAAACGGTTTGGTTTTTTACAAACGTTATTAACGTGGCTATAATACTGGATGCTTTGACATGTTTCATGATTTTTTTATATATTTTTAGTATAGGTATGCAGTGTCATAGTTACATCTTTGACGTTTATAATAAACCAAACCGTTTGAAAATCGGTAAAAAATTAAGCAAGTTATGGTCATTTAAAAGTACCTGCATCATTAAAACTCAATGCTAGGAGTGAGCGAGCGCCCTGTCCTAAGATGGCCGCCAAAATGCAGACGTTCCACTCAATTGGCCAGCAGGGCGGGCGAGCCATCTAGCCTTTATACATATCTATGGTCTGCGCAAGGGTGCATACTTCCCGCCATGATGTTTTGTTTGCCCAAAACAGGAAGTGACGTTTTGCAGCGCTATAGAGCGGTTTAGACTAGAACTCCTCGTGCAGTTGCTCGTGTAAATAGTTTGTTGACTAAACTCGGGTTTGTGATTTCCGTTTGATCCGACATGAATCAGACTGCAACTGAAGAGCTGCAAGAAGCGTTTGCTGTGTTAGCTGGCAGTGACCCTGACAACTGCTCTTATTCAGAGGTAAGTTAATTTTTATGTGTGCCTGTCCTGCGTGTGCGTGCGTGCGTGCGTGTGTGAGTCCTGTGTGTCTGTCTGTCCTGTGTGTCTGTCTGTCCTGTGCGTGTGCGTGTGCGTGTGCGTGTGTGTGTGTGTGTGTGTGTGTGTGTGTGTCCTAACCCTAACATGTACGACTGTAAGATGTAGCTGTTAAATGAATTCTTTCATCTGGAGTTATTTATAGCTTGTGTTGTTTGTGTTGTGAAGGGTTACATGAAGAGACAGGCAGTGTTTGCGTGTAAGACGTGTACCCAGGCTGGCATGGAGCCCGCAGGTGTGTGTCTGGCCTGTGCCAATAACTGTCATGATGGACATGAAATCTTTGAACTTTACACCAAAAGGTTTGAATAATTCATTCGCTTTTCAAACTACTGTGTTGTTTAGCAATGCTGCAGATAAACAGACATAAAATTATTCCCACATCTGTATGTAAAATAGTGAGATATTCTGTAACCCTCCCCTTCTTTAATTAATTGTAATGCAATGTTGTTCGTAACTGCAACTGTTTCAATCTGATCACAGGAATTTTCGTTGCGACTGTGGCAACCAGAAGTTTAATGACTTCACGTGCAAACTCTGTCCTGTAAGTCCACGTAAGAAGTAAGCTTTCATTTAAATCCATTAGCAATCAAAACATGTAATGCTGTGACGTTCATATAGGGGAAAGACGCACTGAATGTGAGGAACGTGTACAATCACAACTTCTTTGGACGATACTGCTCATGTGAAAGACCATATCCAGATGAAGATGACCAGGTGCCTCAAACTTTTACATGTTGTTATATGAGGAGAAATGATTTGTTGTTAAGAATCTGCTGGTAAAGTCAGTGTGCTTGTTTCTTTTCTCTTTCAAGGTTAATGAAGAAATGATTCAGTGTATTGTATGTGAGGACTGGTACCACGCTAAAGTAAATACCCATTCACTCAAACAACTTTAAATTAAACTGTTTAATTTACTTGGGTTTGGTAATAATAACAGATGTTTGGTGGGGTTGTAGCACCTGGACAGTCCGGCTGTCGACTGTGACGCTCTGATGGAGTTGATCTGCGTTCGCTGTATGAATCAAGCACCATTCCTCTGGACTTACGCTGCCCAGTTTGCAGGTTGGAAAATGAGATTCTCACTTTAGTATGTTTTCTTGTGTTTAAACTTGCTAAATATATTAAGGGGGGGGGGGGGGGGTGAGGTGGTATAACGGTACTTTGTGCATTCTGACTTATTAACACAGCCTAATGCTGCGTTCAGACCAGCCACGGTAGAGGCGTCAAGCGCGTGTGATTTCAATGTTAAGTCAATATAAAGACGCGTTGACTGGAAAAACGCGCCACGTTAACCAATCAGAAGCTTGCTCTAGTAGTGACGTGATTAGAAAGCGAGCGGAGTTGCAGAAGCCCCTCCTATGATGTGAATTTCCGCGTGAATGTCTTAATGACTATAATTTCAAGCGCGGCTTTCACGCGCAAATGAAGCGAGTAAACTCAAAATGTTCAAGCAGCAAACTAGACGCGGTAGACGCGAATTTGAAGACTCAAACGCCGGTGTGAACCCATGATAAGACTTGTTTCCTCATGCCAAACAAATGCAGGGTAGCAGCGGAGTTTTGCCTGTGTTTGTTTAACGCTGGATTTCATTGAAAAGTCCAAACCATATCCAGTCAGTGTTTTCTCCAGAAGTTCATTACTCCTCCTTCCGAGTTTTTTCGTACATTATTTGAAAGCTAACCTGTCTTTTATAAATCTGATAAAACTAAAACTCTTTGAATAAATGAGGGATGTAATACTACTCCATAGGTTCCTTAAGATTAGCATGAAATGAGCAGGAACAGTGTGCGTTATGGATGCTTTAAACTGATTTGCTGTCAAAATATGCTGTTAATTTTTTCATGTATGTAGTATTAATTGTTAATCAATTGTTATCTTCTTTTTTTATAGTTTCACCTCTGAGCTCAAAGCAAGTGAGTGCTGCTTTTGTGGGAGATGAAAATGGAAAATCGTATTTATCCCCTAGTCAAGGGAGTCAGATAGATGAAATAATGGTAAGAGGTAAAAGGTAGTGTCATATCATATAATACAATCATATAAATGATGGTAAAGTTGCATGATTGGGATAAAATGATTTGGAAAAATTTCCATCAGATATCGTGCTAACAAACCACAATGGCACACTAAACATCCCATTTTGCTCTGATTAGAAATATTTTTACCTTTAATATTAGTAAGAAATTACTAAGTGAAGTTTTATATGGGTGCTTTCACTCAGTTCCACTCAATGAACTATCTAACATGAACTTAAGAAAACATTAAGTATCTACGGCTCACCACTACTTTCTGTCCAATCTACAGTACCTGAACTGTGTCCTGTGTTTTTTCTCTCTTTCCTCTTGGTACAAAGGGCACTCCCTTCAACATGATGCCTTGGTCTTAGTTTAAAAAACTGTATACAAGATAGCATTTCTACATCCAGTTGGATAAAGCCGGATTTATACTTTTGCGTAGGACCTACACCAGGGGTGGCCAACCCTGTTCCTGGAGGGCAACCGTCCTGCAGATTTTAGCTTCAACACTAATCAAACACAGCTAAAGCAGCTAATCAAGGTGTTCTGGGTTGCTTAATAATTACAGACAGGTGTGTTGGAGCTGGGTTGAAACTGAAGTCTGCAGGATGGTAGCCCTCCAGGATCAGGGTTGGGCACCCTTGACCTACACTAAGCTAAGCAGCAAGTTTCTTTTTTTTTTTTGCATTGTGTCTATTACATATGCAGATCTCTAGTAGGCAGTGTCCACAGGCATGTTACAGTATCGAGGCAAAAGCAGAAGCAGATTGTGTACAGTGTTTAAGAAGCTTCAGCAGTGATGAAGTAAAATAGACTTTTGTTGAAACCTGAGTTGTTAAAGAGCCCCTATTACGTTGCTAAAAATAATGTTATTCGGTGTATTTGCTGTAATTTAATGTGTTTGTGTGGTTTATGGTTAAAAAACATTATTTTCCACATACTGTACAATATTGTTGCTGCACTACGCCCCGCTTTTCTGAAACACCACAATTTGTACAAAGCTCATAGAAAAATAAATATAAATTATAATTATCGATATAAATTGTCTAAGTATAAATTGCACTTAAAGTGTCGTCACATTGCTCACATTACTTCAAACCAATTTCTTGGACATGACAGTGAGTATGCTGACTTCGATTACCTCTGCAAGCACCAGATGTATTGTATAGCACACCTTTGAAATATGATTGAAGGACAAATTCCCATCATGACTGTGGAGCCGACAGATCTGATGCTGCAGTTTTGTAACTCAATTTCTTAGATGAGCAAGTTGCACACAAAAATGATGAAGCATGAGTGGATTTCCCAGCAATATCTCTGCCGTTTTAAGGGGACATATGATGAAAATCTGATTTTTTTTCCATGTTTAAGTACTATAATTGGACCCCCAGTGCTTCTATCAACCTGGAAAATGTGAAAAAGATCAACCCAGTAACTTAGTTTTGGTAAACCATTCTCTGCAAGCATGTGAAAAAATAGCTCATTGAAATTTGGCTCTCATTGTGATGTCAGAAGGGGATCTTATTATAATAATACCACACCTAATCTGCACTATCCAACTACTGCACTGCCCTTTAGCACAGAGATCAGCTCATTTGCATTTAAAAGGACACACCCAAAACAGCACATTTTTCCTCACAACTACAAAGTGTCAATTTTAACATGCCATAATAAATTATATATATACATGGTATTTTGAGCTAGAATTTCACATATACGAACATTGTGTTCATGACTTTCACCTGTGTGCTGTAGACTCCTGGCCATCAGACAATTCATGTGCTTCAAAACACAGCCAAATGCATTTTAAAAGAACTCAACGCCAAAGAAATGAAGAAAATTAGGAAAGCTGCTGTGTTTTGGCCTTATTACTGGAGAGCTGAACTGTGCACATGCACCAGCTGTAAGGTTAGTTTCATACATCACTTTACTGTTGGGTGGGGTCGTGGAATTTATGTTTGCATTAACATTTAAAAACTAACATATTTTTAAAGGTTTGGAAACAGCTGTTTACATTTGGTTGTTGTTAAGTATGACAAAAATATGAAGTGATATCAAGTGATGGAAATGAAAGTACACTTTTGTTATTTAATGAGCTCACATTATGGGTTTTTTATGTGTAAATCCTTTAACACACAATATATTTTTGATCACAAATATATTTTGATCACAAATGTTATTGGAGTTTGGAGAATATAATTCACCAAAGTTGTTATATTTTTTTAACTGTATTTACTTTATAAGCAGCCACTTCAAATAAGCATATAAAAGCACTAAAAAATAGAAAGAAGGCACACATTTGTGAAGTTGAACCTTTGATTGATTGTTACTGAGATATAACCCTTGTGAGAACAAGCCCCCTCTGTGTAATAGTGCCAGTTATTTTATTTTTAGCGGCTGTATGTAGAGACGGGTGTTTCATTCCTGCTGGATGAGTCGGATACGCTGCTGGCATACGAGGAAAAGGCAAAAAATGAAGTCCTGACATGTGACAATATGTTACTGTCCTGCATCTCCTCCCTAGACCACGTACAGCAGCTTGAGATGATTTACCGTAAGTGTTTGTGTGTGGGTCATCTGCATGACATGACGTCGTCTTTGTGCCATGTGATGATTGTTCACCCAGTGAAATGTGTTTTCCTTCTGGTTAGGTTATAATGACCTAAAACAAGAGCTGGGTGAGTTACTTCAACAGTCAGCTGACAAGAAGAAGGTAAAGATGTTAACAACATTTGTCCTGGTTACACAAACCTTTCCATGCATTTACTAAAAAATTGTTAATCAACGTCCTCTGGTTTTAGGATGTGACTCCTGAGGTTTTTCAAGAACTTCTGGAGGAACTTCAGACGAGGAAGAGGAGACGCTTGAGCTCTGAAGCAGATTACAGCAGCTGATGTGCTTTGTGTGTAGCAGCTACACTTTATAGACTACAGACTATTGTGGGCATTGATGTTGATTGTGTGCGTGCATTTGCATGCACAAATAAAACATTATCGTCTTGTGTGCCAAGAACTTCTTGTCTAATTATTTTTTTTTTAAATTCTTTTGATTGATTAACTAAGCAACATTTCAAGTCCCTTTTTCTATCCTACATATATCCTGGCCCTCTTTAACGTATAAGTATGTAGGTAAGTGCAGAGATAATTACAGAATCCAAGCTTATGTAGTCATGCCGTATATACACAGTTAACTTGATCTTCCTCTGGATTAAACAGAGACCATCTAACTCATGTACATCACTTAAAAGGCTGTTAGGTCCTCAATAAATAGTATCATTTTTTATCAGAAAACCCAGTTACTAAAAAGACTGCAGTCAACATTAATGAATGTTTAGATCTGATACGAATGAATATACACACAGACAGTAAGTGCACCTTTATACAAGTTTCATGTATGGTTAACTTTTTTAAGGCCAAATATAAAAAACTGATTAAAGGGATAGTTTGCCCAAAAAGAAAATCTCTCATAGTTTACTCACTCTCATGTTTTAACAAACCTGTATAAATGTCATTGTTCCGATGAACACAAAGGGAAGATATTTTGAGAAATGTTTGTAACCAAACCGTTCATGGACCCCATTTGCTTTCATAGTATTCTTTTTGTAAGGGAGAAAATATTCATGAGTATTAAGTGTCTAAGTATGTACAGATTTCTTAAGGTTATAAAATTCAGAATAGCTACTATAAAATATAATGAAATAACTACACATTGATTATTGTAGTAAAACCATGGTTTTGTAAGAATTAATTAACGTTGAGTTATTCTAAAATAATGCACACCCAAGGTGATAATGCAGCACGGAGTCAATAATTCAAGTCAATCATTCCTCTTATACCACAGTTACCAAAGATATTGCTCTGGTGGTTATTTTAAGACATTTGACAGGTCAGGTGTGCATTTATTGAAAAATAATCAACACCCATGGAACATAACTCAGCCAATCAGAATAAAGCATTCAAAACGATCCGTGGTATAAGCCAATGATAATCAATAGCGTACGCTAAGAGAGGAGCCAGACGGTCAAAGTGAAAATAATTAAAAAAGCAACACATCCGTGTGCATACAGTCCTGACAGAAACGATTAATAGGAAAAATAAGAATAGCAAAATATAAATCTTCACAAATGATATTAAGAACGATGTGCTAGGGGCAACAGTAAGATTTTTGTGTGTAAAATAAAGTAGTTATTTGTTTTTAGATCGTTTGCTTGTTAAGATTTGACATTTTCTCCTCACGGAATAATCCATTTTATGTTTGTTTTTGAAATGTCAAATCAGGATACGAAGAAGAGCATTTAAAGTCATTTGAGTGAAATGTGAGTGATGGACGCTTCGTGTATTAGCAGCTTCTCTTCATTTAGGTGTGAGAGGAAGCAGCAGCTGCTCGACACGAGACACGGATACACTCGCTAGCTTTGTCAAACCTTTACTCTATGAATCCTAAAAACATTTCAACATGTCTACAAAAGCAGAGCAATGTAAGTATTTCTACGTTATTCTGATATTTTATGAATAGGGTCGATGATTTTATACAGGCGACGCGAGCGCCGTTGTTAAGGCAACAGTCTGTGAATGTGCGCAATGCTTAACGTTACAGTAAGACATCAATTCTGTACAGATATACTGTATAACATTAATACTGTACAGATTACTGTGTGTGTGAAGGGTTAAGGTGCACAATAACAGCTACAGTGAGATATTTAATGTGATTTATTGACAGCAGATCTGAGGTGTGTTTTCAAGGTCGTATTTTCACATCATCACATAAGCTTGGGTTGTTTTTAAACGGCGATCTAATGCATTTCTCTTGCTTTTTTAGTCATTTATGATGGCTGTGCGGTTATTTTGGTAAAACATTTAATCTGTTTCATCTGTCATGATGATGATGAAGATGATGATGGTGGTGGTGGTTGGGATGGGTTAGGGTAGGGGGCAGCATTTGCACCGCTGATAAATAAAATGATGCTAATCATCTAACTGCTCGTTCATATTCAGGTACTAACGTGAAAGACCTGTTTGTGTAAAAAATGACAACAGTTTGTTTTGATTGATTGTGTTTTCAACAGAGATAATTGATTATTTAACCCTCAATCGGTCCTTGGGGTCAATATGACCCCAAACGACATTTCATTGGTTAACAAAAAAGGTTCCCTTTATCTCAGAGATGTAAAACTTTGTGACTTTTCCTAAATAATCTATTTTAACATGCACGAAAAAACTGGGCTTGATTCGGTTGTTCTAAAGGTATGTAAAATAAATTTTTATCAATCTGTCCCTTGGGGTCAATATGAAAAATAAATATCAATAAATCCAACATAAATCTGAAAATTTTGACACAGAAATGAAGGCCTGGTACTTGTGCACAAACGCAATGCAAAAAACACATGCTCACACAAACACACACAAATACACACACAAACACACACAGGTATGACTGCCACAGAGAGCATTTGTGTGGAATTTGGCAAATAAAATCAGTCACAAATGCAGAAAATAACACATAAAGGGGTGTGACATAATGCACACACATGTACACTCACAAACACGCTCACGCACGCACACACACACACACACCCCCACATGCACACACACACACACATACACACAAACGTGCTCTTTCTCTCTCCTTCTCATGCACACTCTCTCACACACACTCTCTCTCTCTCTCTCTCTCTCTCTCTCTCTCTCTCTCTCTCTCTCTCTCTCTCTCTCTCACACACACACACACACACACACGCACGCGCACACACACCCACACACACACACACACAAACCCACACACGCACACACAAATACATACAAACACACGCAGACAAACGCACACACGCATGACTATCACAGAGAGCATTTTTATAAAATTTGGCAAATAAAATCAGTCACAAATGTAGAAAAAAGATGCACGCACATGTACACTCTCTCTCACACACACACACACACACACACACACACACACACACACACACACACACACACACACACACACACACACACACACACACACACACACACACACACACACACACACACACACACACAGACACACTCACACACAGACACACACACACACACACACACACACACACACACACACACACACACACACACACACACACACACACACACACACACACACACACACACACACACACAGACACACTCACATGCTCTCTCCCTCTGCCTTTCACACACATTCTCTCAAGCACACATGCTGGCTCTCTCTCTCTCTCTCACACACACGCACACACACACACACACACACTTACACTCAGTCAAATTTATATGGCATTTTGTAAAAACAGACATTTCAAAATGCATCAAAAGCTATAAAAATTACTATTTGACATGATATTTATTTTTAATATCCTTTCTAATGTTTATATAAACATAAATTAACAAAATGTATCTCAAAAGTAATGATTTGAGCAGTTGTCCATATCCAGGAAAATGAATGGGTCTCTATGGGAATCTGCCGGTCTAAATGATTTAATTCCTACACTGTAATTCTCTTATGTTTTTTTCTAAAAACCGATGCCTGAATTCAACACCTCACACCTATATTAATATCTAAAAACAATTTAAATTAAATTTAGATAATAAATTATGTGAATTTTCGTAAAAATTTGATATTTTTCAGGAAAGCCAATTGTGTAGTTGAGGATTTTAGTGGTAAACAGGTACAAAACTACTTCAAATCCCTCAAAACACAGCTTTATTGTATAGATGAGAAGTAAACAAAAAAAATGATATATTATTTGTATTATTGAAAATGTATATTTTTCTTACAATTACGCTTTCAATTTTGGGGTCATATAGACCCCAAGGGCCAGTAGTGTAAACAGAAAACAAGGAGCGTTTGAGGGTTAAAGGCTTGTCATGTTTGAGTCTTTTACACATTTCCTCGAATCTTCACTTTGACTTGACTTCGTATTTATAGGGGCCATAAAGCTGTCGATTTTATTGTTTTATACTGTTTAGGTGTGTGACAAAAACAAATACTAGAAAATGTATATATCATCATCACCATATGATAGATAATAAAAATACCCTTAAAATTGTAAGATAATTATTAAGAAAGTTATGAATTTTAAATTCAAAAATCAGGGGTCATTTTTGTACCCAATTAAAACATTAAAACTATGAAAAACTTTGACCTCTTCCTCTTGACCAAACACTTTAAAATATCATAACTTTCACCCTATTTGCATAATTCAAACACCACAGTGTAGGTAATTAAAAGCCCAATAAGATGTTCTTTTTTCAAAAGTATATATAACATTTTTATTATTTCTGATTAACCACTAATTAATGAAACCAAGAAACATCAATCAATCCACGCAAATATTTCCACATGAAATCAAAATCCTCTCAAATAAAAGCTATATCACATATTTATTATAAATAAACAGACATTTCATTGTTTCTTTAATATTTCTTAATTGACTAATAATGCTGGCGAGCAATTTAAATAGTCAGATATTATTAATACATTAATTGATGATTATGTTATTTATCATTTATAAATCAATAAATGAATGCATGTTGCTTGCATGTATTTTTTATATGTTTGACAAAATCATGCCAATAATGTAATCTAGAGATTCGAATCATTTGTTCTGCATGATTACTTTGAAAAATACTGCACGGATTGATGAAAACTGAAAAGTTTTGGAAGCCAATATGATTGAATGGCTGTTTCTGCTTTCGACAACAACATCACTTGCGGATCGTAAAAAAAAACATGCGAATGTTGCAATCAATCCCAAACTTCACCTTATTCAAGTTAAATGTATATTCTATCAAAAGTATTGGGTTTGAAACAAAAAAATACTCGCCTTCATAGCGGATTTTGATGCCAAACACAAGATAAATTTTGCTTCGCTTATAACTTTCTTCTTACGATCTTGGAATTCGAACGTGAGAATCAACGTGAGGAAGTATTTTATGTCACTAGTATATGGGCTTTAGAGGTATTCACAAAGCAAAGATATGACAGATTTCCTAAGTCACCAACGCGTCTAGCACTGATTACCTGCTGGGAACAGAGCCCTGGGAACAATGCGCTCGTGCGTATATAAGTCAGTTTGTCTGAGGTCTACTTATGATGTTCACGTGGTTATTACATTAAAAAACTAATTGACAATACGTATAGTAAAGTAGAAACAAAACTTTAAACCAACATGACTAAATTACCGTATACAAGTAAGCGCGCATCGGAATCTAAACCGCAGCTGGTAAGTCCTTATCAATAACTTTGTATATTACTATCATTATATTTCATTTGTATTGTTAAGTGTTGCACCGTTATTAATCGTTTAATGTTTTAAGTAAATTAAAACAGTCAAACATACGTGTTTAGACAAAGATGTTACAATCAGGACACCTCAAGCGATCTCTAACAAAGCAATAGAGAAAGGTAGTAACTTAGTAAAATGATTTACTCACTGTGTATACTATGCTGTCCCATTCCTGTCAGATCCAATATGAATGGTACTTTTAATCACAGTCTCTCTCCAAATCCAGCATGGACTTCTGCTTCTTTACAAATGAATCTGCGGTACACAAAGTAAACAAACACTCCCCACGCGAACTTGAACTTCTCTAAAAACAAACTTCAACTACACATCACTAATGTTATGTTCAGAGTCTCAGAGGTTAAGGTTATACAGAATCTGTGTTCTTCCCAGACGGTTCTTCCACACCCGAACACTCTGTTTCCATGGGTACTCATAACAGATCACGTGTCAAAATAAAAGTCTCTTAGGAAAAATGTATTTAAAAGTCATTTTGGTTACATTTGGCAATCTTTAAAGGCATATTTACTGATTGTTGAGACACTACATATGTCTGCTTTGCCCCTAGCCCATGTGTGTGTCACGCGAAGCTTGTAGCCAGGGCTACAAAAGTGGTCGTTGCCTTTTGGGTTTGGAGCGTCATGAAACACTAACCAAATTTTTTTTATATCTTAACATTGTTAGTTGTGTTGCACATCATAAAAGACAATGTTAGCATCTGTTAATTTTAACATTTGGAGAAAACTAGTTAATTTTTAGCTTTTTTGTGATATTTTTGTCTTTTGGGTTTAAACTCCATATCGTGTAAACGTGTGTCGGTGTCTCATCATTATTTATGAGATAGCGTGTTCGTATCCAATGCGAATACATTTTGCTTTTAGGTGTGTGCATGAATGCATGTGCTCCATGCAGCCAGGTCAGCCGGGGATAGGGGTCGGGTCTGGGGCCCAGGACAATCGCACTTGAATGCGGTTCTGTATAGTAAAGTAAAATGAGAGTGCACACTCTGTAAATATTCAATTCAATTCAATTCAATTTTATTTATATAGCGCTTTTCACAATTGTTAATTGTTGCAAAGCAGCTTTACATGAGTAGATGTAGAGTAGAACACTGAGAATCAATACATAGTATAAGAAGTAGAATATAGAGGCTAAGGATAAACCGTGTAAGCGAGCGTATTGATAATGTAACGTAAAGTGCTAAGTTAAGCCAAAGTTGGCTGACTCTCCCTGGGACTAAAAAACCCCCTAGGAAAAAACCCAATTGGAAAAAATCCTAGGAGGACAAAAAACCCTAGGGAGAAATTAATATTTATATATATATATAGACACGGTAGGGATAGGAAGCGGGTAAGCGGATTAAACTGGTTCATCCGGTGGTCGTTGGTCTCGCATCGGCTGGGCATCACTTTGAAGGACAGCCAGTAGATCAGTGGTGCGATGACCTTCACAGGATGAATACATTGGATGATTTTCCCTGCAATGCTGTTAGGTCTAGACTCATGCTATTATTTCAACTATAACACTTTTACTTGACCTTTGTTTAAATGAAATATTATATTCAGTTTAATTATTTCTGTAATACTGCTAATCTTAGTAAATCTTAATATTTGTTACACTAACACTAGCTTATTATATCAGGTGCCCCGCCCAGTCCTTGCTGTTTTTCTCACAGCGTCCTCGCGCATTTTAGTTGCATTTTTTAAAATGATAGTAAGGTAGACTGGCGCCGAAACAGCAGGGTTTCATGACACTTTAGATTCAAAGTCTGAAAACTTATTCCATACCAAATCTCTACTTCTATCATCTGGGGCCAGTTGTTCAAAAGTAATCCATTTGGATTTTAGCTATCAGATTAGATCAAAATTTATAAATGGGTTGTTCAAAAAAAAAGAATTCTGAATTTGAATTGGAACACAAAATCCAATCTACTTCACTTTGTGTTTATTAAAAACTTTTAATAAGATTCGGATTTGATTTATTCCAAAAAGTAGGACTATTCTGATCCATGTAGAACGGTGGATTTCAGGAATTTTTTTTATAAAATATCTCAAAATGTTTTACTAAAACTTATAAACCTACAGTTAGTCTACAAAACAAAATTCTATCATGTTATATTTCTAAATGCATTATTTTTTTGTTGAATTTTGCTCTTGGTGAGAATCATAAAGTATTTAAAGTATAACACAGGGCTACTATTTAACCCTTCCAGTCAATTAAGAAAGAATTAAGTCCATATAAATCCCTCATACAGCAGTCACTAGCAAAAAAAATGAACATTTAGTTTGAACAAAAGTAATCTTTATTCATTACAATCACAAGTATCAGAGACCAAACAGTCAAAAGTAGTTTTAACAAACGGCATCTCTACAAATGTAAACATTTAGCCTTTTTATACATGTTTCAGTGTGTTAATCTATATTTGTTTTTTGTGGGCCAGAAAAACAGACTAAATGTTGAATTGAAATAAAAAGTAAGGAAATGTTGTTTTATTGTCTCTTCAAGTAAAAACACTAAGTGACCTATACTGTCCAAAGTACCTGCTGTTTTTTACATAAATAATAGTCAACATTGACATGTGATCCCATTTAGAACACTAGTAATCCAGATTTGCTATCTGAAAAAAGTGTGTTTCTAGATCAGGGTGAACCAATCCAATTTTGCTTTCAAAAACCAGGCCAAAAGTGAGATGGTTTACCTGATCCTGGATAACAAAACATGGGATTTCCAAATCTGGATCATTTTGATCTAAATTAAACTTTTTAAACAACTGGCCCATCACACTGACACATCACAAACTTGCTAACCCAGTTATTTAGTTGAACTACTGAGTAGATACTTTATACATTCACATCTAGAAAGAAAGAGAAGCATACATGATGAACACGAGACGTAGACATGAAGAACTGGAGACATCCAAACACAAAGCTCATTGCTTCTGTGCTCTTTACTGTCACAAAAGTAAAGAAACTGATCAACATCCCTCCACTCTTTTATCTGCCATTACACTGCTTTGAATCGGCTGCTTTAAGATTTTCTAAAATCAAGTTTGAAAGATTATCTTATTTTGTTTTCAAACAGCTGACATAAAAACTATTTCATTGTGTCTCTGTTGGATGCAGTTTTGGCGGATGTAAATATAGTGATATGATCTTAATGTGGTGCATGAAAGGCACTGTCTTTGATAATATGGATGATCAGTCAAAATGGGTTAGGTTGTTATCATGCTTGTGTAGTAAAGCAACAGCAGCTGTGTTTACAGCTTATTATTAGGTGTTAATTGTGTGTCACTTTGCTTTTTTATTTGTTTAGTTGGCTCTAAGATTCGATACTTGCAAGAGTATCACAACCGTGTGCTTCACAATATTTACCCAGTGCCATCCGGAACAGACATTGCAAATACTCTGAAATACTTTTCCCAAACTCTGCTCAGGTAAGTGCACTTCACTGGAAACAGGTGAAACACACACAGACATGTTACAATAATCATTGTTTATTTGATTCTGAAAGAAGCATTGTCTAATATAACATATCAGAATAACAGTTTAGAATTCAGAGAGGATTTAAATCGGCTCTATTAGTGTTCAAGGGATTATAAATCAGAAAACTAAAAATTGAAGGCTATTTTACAGGGCCAAAACAAACTGTTCTGATAAGAGTTTTGTTTTGGTGGTACTTTATTTTTTGTCTACATGTCAGCATTGTTTTAATTTTCAATCGATGCATTGTTATAATAATCATAATTAAACTGTTTAAGTCAAAACCTTTAAGATATGAATTATTCACCCGTATTTCAGGGCATTATATTTTTTCAATCCAATTTTATTTATATAGAGCTTTGTTCATTGGTCCAAAGCAGCTTTACATAAAATAGAAACAAATAAAAACAGAAAAGCAAAGAATATGGCAGTTTTTAAATATAGTTTAAAGGGACTGTAAGTAGGATTTTAAGTGTTTTATTAATCAAAATCAATGTCTTTATTCATAAATATGTCCTCGTTTGGTGTCATATGACCTCTGCCACTGATCTGACTTTTCTTTGTAAGCTTAGAATTTCTTCTCTATACTTACATTTAATGGGTAAGTCCAAGAAGGCTTCCATTTCATTCCGCCATACTGATAAACTATAATAGCAGAGAGGGACAAAAAGCACTAGCCTACCAACGCGTTTCCACAACGCGTTTTCGTTCAGAACACGTGAACCAGCTGACACGGACAAGGAGATCAGTGATTACATAACGGCTACCGTAGTTGCAACACGCATTTAGAAAGGCGAGGCGCTAGAGAGCAATGTCCGTTTTAATGCAAAATACAATTTCAGATGGCGGTAAATCCTACTTATTGTCCCTTTAAGATAAAGTATTTTTAAAGTTACATGGAGTTATTCAAATGTATTTCTTATTTAGGCTATGTCCACACGAAGCAGGTGCATTCCCTATCCGATCATTTTTTTCCCTTGCTCCGTAATAATCCGTAAACACGAAACCACTGAAACCGACTGAAAGCGGTGTAGTATATATGCCGGACCAGTATGGGGTGCTGTAATTCTGCCACATATATACACTATACACGGAGAAGAAGACTTTGAGCATGCGCATAACCAACGTATGGTGTTGTCCATTATCGCTTGTTGGTCACCACAATTGCATAGAAGCAATAGATTTTGCTGTAATAAAGCTAGTAGGCTTTAGTAGCTTCTGTAGCACGAACACAATCACGTAATCCGCCATTATTGTTGTTGCTGTTACGTGTGACGCTTCCGACACGTGATGTGATGACGTTTTCGCTTCACAAAATATACGGATTGGCTGTACAGACGAAACCGCAAGGGTGTCGGTTTCAGATTTATCCACTTTAGGACCCGGTTTCAAAAAATAGCGGATTCAGTCTCCCAAAACACCGGATCCGTGTGGATGAAACGCCAATACGATAACAAATTTATACATATACACTGATACGCGTCTCCGTGTGGACAGCCCCTTAGATAATCTAATAAGTAGAACTCACTTCCAAACTATATACTAGTATTAACGTCATGTACTGTACTAAAGAAAGTCCTTAGTTAAGCTAAAGTCAGCAGTCTTCCAGTAAGCAAGCCAACAGCGCGACAGCGGTCAAGGAGTGAAAGAACTCCTTTGGGGAGACAACCAGAGACACATTATACAGAGCTGCAGTCCATAACAGAGGATAAAGTCTTGCCATATTTTTACATTTTAAAATAAATTGAACCTTTTTTACCATAAAGACCCACAACAATGTGATGTAGATCTGATACACATGCAGATGTTTTTAGTCATACACTTAATATTTGAGAGAATATGAGAAAGTCTATCATTAGCATCAGATTACAGTATGTGGTTATGTGTGTTTTCGTGTGATTTTTGTTCTGTATTTCTTTATTTTATGTCTGTGTATTAAATGAACGTTTGTCATTAATAGAAAATGTTGTTGGATATTTGATGGCAGTGAAGTAAGATAAAGAGAGGGATGTAAATTATGTCTGTTTTTATTGGTTATCGTAGGCAGTATCAATGAGTTTTTTTTAAATGTTTCCAAATATTTGCTATTTAAGAACAACATGTTTATTAGCAACATTTCATTCACTGCCAAAAAAACTAGGAACGCTTTGGATTCTGTCTTTGCAGAGAGGTTTTATTCAAGAGAAATCCTATACCATCCTGTTTTATGTAACCTACATCCAATTACAATTGCTCCTCCTTCAAGACCTTCATCACAGCCCAAATTACTGCAGCTTTTAAGCAAGAAAAGAAGTTGACAGGGGACAGCACACAAACACACTCATCCCTTCACGAACATGGCACATTGCTTTCGAAACCAACGTATTCCTTTTCCATTAAAGTTTCCCCAGCCGTAGACTAGTTACATTTTTTTTTAGAACTGAAATCTCCATATGCCTGTCGAAACTCATTTCCCCTGAAATGATACTGAGACAGTATCATAATGTATTTACATACAGACATTCTTTTTTCTGGTGCAATAAACATGTGTTGTGATCAGGGAACGTTTAGTCTAACCTCACATACATGTTTATTACTGGCTAAAGCATGTTTCTGAAGTGTCATCTCTGTATCGTCTTCAAAGCTAATTTTGAGATCGTTCTCATCTCTGACAGCCCCTCCATTGCTCTATATTTCCCATGAGGCTCTTTGGCCTGCTAATCGATTGGCCGGCACCGCTGGCCCTCTGCCGATTGGGAGCGTGGAGGGCGCAGCGTGTGCTTTCAAGCATTTTCTGCTGGAGAAGTACGGGCTGCCACTGAAAACATGCCATTTTTTATATTTTTGCTCCTTGTCACCAGATACGCATGAGATGCAGTGATCGTTGTGCGTTTTGCAAGCGTCTCTTTTGTGTGGTTCGGTTCAAATTAGGAGAAACCTACAAAAAAAAATGTTCAAATGTAAATATATTGAATTCCTTGTCAAGATGATTGAGCATTAAGACAAGACACTGCATCCTATGTGTGGAATATCTGGGTTTGGTTCTTTTCTACTTACACTGTCTCTGTAGAGCCATTTCAATGTAATGTGCTGTTTCTTTGTGTCTTTGTTGTCTCTTTTTTTCCCCTGTTTCCCCCCCACCCTCCCTCGGAGCAGCATCCTGTCCCGTACAGGCAGGAAGGAGAGCCAGGAAGCTTCCAATTTGGCCGTGCCCATGACCATGTGTCTTTTTCCTGTGCCATTCCCACTCACCCCATCTCTAAGACCACAAGTCAGTTCCATCAACCCTACAGTTACTCGATCCCTCCTTTACAGCGTTCTGCGGGACGCCCCGGCCGACCGGGGTGGTGCCACCCAGCAGAGTCGGGAGGTTCAGCTCTCAGATTACCCCTCATTGGAGTATCAGGGTCTCTATGCCACTCTCGTCACCTTGCTTGACCTGGTGCCCCTGCTGCAGCACGGTCAACACGGTGAGTCCATACCGGTCTACGGTTAAAATTTATGATGTGCCTGCTAGTTTTATACCTTTGATGTCGGTATTGACATCAGCTTTAAAAAAAATAAAAACACGGTAGATGTTGTTCAACCGACTAAAAACAATAGATTTGATGATAGTTTTAATTTCAATCATGGCTTGGCTTGATTCACTCTGAAATTAAAGCAGGGTGCACAGCTTTGTGTGGGTGGATGACCACATGTACAAGACAAATTCTCTGAGCGATGACACTTTTGTCGGGATGCATAAATTTTTTCCCCTTGTGACTTTTTCTCAGATCTGGGACAGGCCATATTTTACACTACAACCTGTCTTCTGCCTTTCCTCAGTGATGATATTCTCAGTACTTTACCCTACACCATGATCTCCACTTTAGCCACCTTCCCTCCGTTCCTGCACAAAGACATAATCGAGTACCTGAGCACCTCCTTCCTCCCCATGGCCATATGTGAGTAAAGTACTGTTTTGGATTTGAGCGACGTTCTGTCTACGGCACCTCATGTTATTTTAAACACAAAAAAGTAAAAAGTACTAATACATGCAACTTCTGTCTGTAAGTTTAAGTACGTAAATGAGTTTTGTCTGTTCAGTGGGTTCAACTCGAAGAGACGGTGGAGTTCCAGCATATGTCAATCTGTCTGCCTCATCCATGTTGATGATTGCCATGCAGTACACTTCTAATCCAGGTATATATCAGGCTTTGTCATCTCATGTTTACAGAGATCTTCGTATGATTTCAGTAGCTTTTATTCACTTCAGTGCATGCCGTTATTTGGGGCTGTGTCCCAATATGAAGGCTGGATTCCTCAAAGATCATGGCCTTTTGAAAGCGAGGACTCCGAAGTCCGAAAAGTGAACCGAAATGAGACGGTCTAGTCTACAGAGGATCCATAGCTGCGTCACCTGCTGTGTTAATACGTTATAATAATAATGTTAATACAAAACAATTTATAATAGTAAAACAGTTACAAGGCCCCCCTTTGTTCTGCAAAATACACACTTTTAATTAACAGAGGCTTTAAATGTTTATTTGAAAAACATTCAACCATTAGAGACGCGCAATGAATCTTGGGATAGGCTAGGCTGTGAAGGATCCATTCGTTCTATCCTTCACAGCTTAAGGAAAGGTGGCTGCATTTTAAGCAGCCTTCGAATCGGGACACAGCTAGGGAATGTGTCAACTAGAATTTGTTCTTCGGGAGATTTGCAGAGACCACCTCAATGTTCATGAAAAGGCTGAATACCTCTTCTACAAATACTTTAATAAATTCACTTCTGACATCTGATATACTTGCCTTTCTCTCTTCTGAATTATTCTCTAGCTCAGGAGTTGGGAACCCTGGGTCCTGGAGGGCCACTGTCCTGTAGAGTTTAGTTCCAACCCTAATCAAACACACCTGAATTTCATTTCCAAGTAATCCTGAAGACTTTAATTTGATTTTTCAGGTGTGTTTAATTAGGGTTGGAATTAAACTCTGCAGGACAGTGGCCCTCCAGGACCCAGGGTTCCCAACCCCTGCTCTAGCTTGTGGCTTATACAGCAAATTGCTTGCGATGTTTGTCATTTGTAAGTAGCTTTGGATGAATAAACTCAATTCAAAAATTGAGTAAATGTTATTGTATAAATGTCTTTCCCATTGTTTTAGTATACCACTGTCAGCTTTTGGAGTGTCTTATGAAGTACAAACAGGAAGTATGGAAGGTACAGTATTGATTTTTACTCTTCTAAGATTTTTTTAGCCATTCGTGATAACTCAAGACATCACTTTGTTTTTTAAAGGATCTACTGTATGTCATATCTTATGGTCCATCCCAAGTCAAACCTCCGGCTGTTCAAATGCTCTTCCATTATTGGCCTAACCTCAAGCCTCCAGGTGCCATCAGTGAGTACAGAGGACTGCAGTACACAGGTAAGTGATTGATCCTCTCCATTGGGCCGTGCTTGAACTTTTAATATTTTAACACTTTGCTCTTGAAATCCACACATGTTTTTTTTCTCTCTCTCTCTCATGTTTGTCTAGCCTGGAACCCCATTCACTGTCAACACATCGAGTGCCAGAATTCGATTAACAAGCCTGCAGTGAAGGTACTGCATCTCTTTACCTCTCAGACTGTTTCATGTATTTTTACATTTATGCTTAAAAACAATGTTCTTGTCGTACATCTGAAAGGCTCCATTAATGCACTAAAATGCTTTAAAATTGTACTGGCAAGTTTAGTTTTGCCTTTTTTAAACAAGATAAAGAAACACATTACATACATGATATTTCTTTGAGGTAACATCGCAATCTACCAGCCTAACACGCATAATACAATACATTTTCCATCATTTTACAAGGTCCATGTGAACAGTGATCGTTTTGATAACATTGCGTTGTGTATGCAAAATCTTTCAATAAAAATGCACCAGTTGTCATCTTTTGGTAGCCTACGTTCATGGGATAGGGACTTGATGAATCAGGAAAGAATATGAAGTGCTCCAAAGGACCCAATCAGGATGCAAATGTGGGCACCCATACTGTAATCTACATAAATTTTTGTTTAGGTCCATCTGCGCTGAAATGCAACCCTGGAGATGTTTTACTAAAACAGGGTCTGCAGTGTTGCATTATTACGCAAAAATGATGTGTATGCCAGGCGTAACGTAAAAAAAGGAATGTGTTTTAAAACAAAAACCCACTAATGTAAACACAGCCTCTTTGTCATTAGCATATGTTAGGTTTTACACCTCACAGCAGTAAGTCCTTACAACTACCTGTATTTCACTTGTGTATGGCCATGAACTTTCACAGATTCTCTCATAGAACTTTGCTAAAGAGAGCTGTCCTCAAAATAAAACCAGGTTAGTCACCTCATTTTGAACCCAGACAGGTGAATCAGCAGCATCTTACACACATTGTTAAGGTAAAGATAACATTACTTATATTAACTTGTTATACTTCGTTATACCGGCCTAAACTAATTGCACACAGTTGCGATGCACAGCTAGGAGAGTATACAAGTAAACAAGGCGTTGCAACGCAGCACCTGTTTAACCAGAGAGAAGCAGCTCGTGTATATATATATATATATATATATATATATATATATATATATATATATATATATACATACATATATATATACATACATATATATATACATACATATATATATACATACATATATATATACATACATATATATATACATACATATATATATACATACATATATATATACATACATACATACATGCATACATACATGCATACATACATACATACATACATACATGTACTTCCTGTTTCATGGCAAAGCATCAGAATTCAGCAGCACACAATGTAAAATGTGTCAATAAAACTTTCTGGTGTTATGGTCCAGGATTTCGGTAAAAAAAAAAAAATTTATGCTCAAATGGTTTATTAGTTTCAGAAAGGGTTTCAGGTTTGTTATAATAAACTGTGAAAGTTTGGTTTAGTGTAAAACCATTATATATTCCCTTCATTTTTTTTAACATACTGAGAAAGTTTTATAGCACTACAATATTGCCGTTGAAAAGGAATAGGGCCATTTGTATATTCAGTGCTTGGGCCATAATCAAAGAGGCAAAAATGCCCCCAATTGCCACCAGGTACTTTCTTTTGCACTCTTTGCTCTAACACAAAAGCAGCTTAAGATGAAACATCCTGTAACTCAATTACCTCGAAGCTAATGAGAAAATGATACCACATGACTTACTGTACAGCTTCAGACATGCTTAACATGCAAGGCCTGTCATCAATACATTTCATGCTGAAATGTAAATAATAGTTTAAAAAGCTAACAAGTTTAATGCATGCAATTTATGGTATTGGTCTGGGGCCGTATATACAAAGCATTTTATCTCACCACTAAGAGTACTCCTAAATCGCACTAAAAGATTTTAGCTAGGAGTTTTCTCTTAAAAGTTATTCACAACGCCTTTCAGACCTACTTTTAGTAAGGAAAAATGATAACTCCTAAACTAAGAGTGAGTCTTCGTTGCTACGGATGACGTCAATTCTCATGCACGAGCTGCCTCGCAATGACCACGGTGATTGGTTGTTTGATGACAGGGCTGTCATGCGGAGCATAACACAGCCGCACCAAATCATGGAATTACAACATCGAAATATGTCTGTGCCCTACACAAAATAATAATAGTAATGCCATCGAAATGCATATATAAAAGAAATGTCGTGAATTAAATTAAATTAAATCAAGGAAGCCTAATACCCAAATGAAAACTAATAAAAAATGACATTGCATTAACACTTGCTTGATTAATTGACATCCTATTAGCCTAAATAGACTACTTAAAGCAAGGAAATGTTGCCCATATTAAAGAAGCCTAATGTAATAAATAAATGACGGTGGATTATGAACTCGCCAAAACGGAAAAGAAAGCCCAAATGGATGCAGGATCAGTTACTGCTGCTGGCCCAGTTGGTGCTGGAAAAAATAAACGTAATAAAAGGGAAATTCGGCACTGAGATATATGAGACATGCGAGACAGTCATGCGCGGGTACAAAACAAAACAACCGGCACCCGACCAACGTTTTCAACTAACCCGCCCGCAACTCGGACCGCAAAGATAAAAAATAAATAGTGTACCCGACCCGCTCCCTGGCCCGCATTTTTTTAAGTAGTAATTGTTTAAAGTAGTTACTGCCATCTTTATTTCAAACGACCCGACCGACCGCGACCCGAATATCATAAAAAACATTTTTGGATGACTCGTAACCGTGGGTGACCGCAGGCATCCGCTCATTTCGGATCAACCCGCGCATCACTGGGGAGAGGATTTGTTTGCAGATCAATGCAGCATTCCCGCTTGTGTCACGGACACCGGACGACTGCGAGAGGCGGTGGTATATGCATTAGGGTTAGGGTTAGGGTTACCAATCAGAGTTGAGGGTTGAGATTGCAGCCTTTAAACAGACTAGCATGGCAACAGGTATGCCTATAATATTAAATATTTAATTTCATTATTGTTTCATGTAATTCTAAAAAACTTCCTGCTTGTCATGAATGTAATAAATTATGAAACAAATGTCATAAACAATATGCTTACATTAAAGTGTGCTTTTAAATCTAGGCAATGCTTTTGAGTTGGTGAAACTGTCCATGTAAAGGAGGATCAGCACCTAAGGCATTTTAAGATCCTTTGTGAATAGGTCTTAGTGAGTTAGGACTTCTTTTAAGCTGTCCCAGACTTAGGACTTAAATTAGGAGTCCTAAATTTAGGAGTGACACGCCCAGTATTTTTAGGAGTTGCTCCTAAATTCGCCAGTTAGGAGCTACTTTTAGCCTTAAAATTCTTTGTGAATACGGCCCCAGACATTGTTTTTATTTTTAACATTTCAATATATTTATGGTGAAATACAGAATCTTTCTGTACTAATAACACTATTAGGAATAGTAGTACTGTATATACTTACATATTGTTTTTGAGTAGCTAATGTTTTTATCAGACAATTATTTTCTAGTAGTTAGACAGAATGAATGTGATTGTTTCTCTTTTCTGCATTTAGATGTGTATTGATCCAACGCTTTCGGTTGCTCTGGGTGACAAACCACCTCCTTTATACATCTGTGAGGAGTGCAGTCAGAGGATTGCTGGGTAGTCCACACTGCATTATTTCATTATGCTCATTTCAACATTTAACTAAAGTGTTTTGCTCCTTACATGCAAACTGCTCATTGTGTAAGTGATCTGTAGGTTTTAGGGTATAAAAAACCATTGTAAGCCAGTAAGCACTGAAGACGGCAGCTGGTAACTGAAATGAGAAGCCCAAGTTTTATGAAATAGTATTTATAAATCTTCCATTATCAAAAAACAGCTAATACAATTGTTTTTTAAATGATAAACTCTCTCTCTCTTTTGTCTCTCTCTCTCTCTCTCTCTCTCTCTCTCTCTCTCTCTCTCTCTCTCTCTCTCTCTCTCTTTCTCTCTCTCTATCTAATATAAGTAAGGAATAATTGACTAGAGGCCGTTGAATTATGAGAATATAAAGCACACCCAAGGTGCAATGTGGCACGACGTGAAGCCGTTACATGGCGGGTGTGCATTATTTTCAAATAATTCAAAGGACTGGGGTCAATTATTCCTCTTATACCACAGTTACCACAAACATTGATCTGGTGCCTATTTTTAAGACATTTGAAAAGTTAGGTGTGCGGTTATCTGAAATGAATGCATACCCACGGGTTAGTGGTAACCGTTGTATAAACAGAATAATTGACAAGGGTCCTTTGAATTATTTAAAAGTAATGCATAGCTGCGATGCATTACCTCCTTGGGTGTGTATTGTTTTAAAATAAAGCTACGGCCTGTTGTCAGTTATTCTTTCTCTCTCTCTCTCTCTCTCTCTCTCTCTCTCTCTCTCTCTCTCTCTCTCTCTCTCTATATATATATATATATATATATGTATATGTATATGTATGTGTGTATTTATAGTAAGGAATAATTGACTTATATGTATATACTTACTTAAATGTATATAAAATTATAATTAATTGCAATAACAGTTATTGAATTGTAAAATAAAATCCCACTTCTTAGCCGACATTCACAAAATGTACCAAATCTAGCATTAGGTTGATGAAGTAAATTTTTTTGTGTGTGTTTTGTCACAGTGATCATGCTGAGTGGCTCGTTGATGTCCTTTTGCCACAAGGTCAGTGGAACAAATGTGTTCTCAAAACAATATTACATAGACAGACACACAAAGAGTTCCTAGACACACACAGACGTCATTGAACAAGAACTTAAATTGAACAAGAACTCAAAAAAATCTATTACACACAGCCAAACAAAACTGTGTGTTTCCCAACTCTAGTTTTCACTTAAACCCTTCCAGAATTAGGCAGGGCAAGTTTATTTGTATAGCACATTTCATACATAGAGGTCATTCAAAGTGCTTTACATAGAAATTAGAAAACAATATATAAAAGAAAAAAATTATAATAAGAGACACACGTAAAATCACAATAAAAACAAAGATACATGATAATTTTTATAAAACTAAAATTTTATTTTAAAATATATTTTTTTTTAAATAGATGACATGGACAGAATATTGAAGAAAAAGCTGCCTCTAAAAGCACAGATTAAATGTGAACTCCTTCAATATTCTTTAAAATTCATCCTAAGGGGAAACTTCAAAAAGCTTCTTGATGAAATGACACAAGTACGGTTTTGCAATATCTAAGTAAAGGGTGACTGCACTTCAGATGATAAGGGTTATTTTGGATGCTTTTAGCCACCAACATCATTCCCAGTTACATTTGTGTTGTGCCGTAGTTTAGATTACTTTTTTATTATTTTGTAATGTGAAAATAATATATATATATATATATATATATATATATATATATATATATATATAATATATATATATGAAGAGTTTTATTGCAAAACAAGATAAATCCGTTTTTAACATCTTTGTCAAAACATGTTTATTATTATGTTATCATGTTATTCATTTGTTTTATGGTGCTACTTAGCTGTATTTTTTAAGTTATGAAGGTTTAATTCAAAACAAACCAACTGCAGTTGAATTGATATTAATTGGAATGCACAACCAAAAAACGAGATTTCTGAAAAATAAAAAAAACGAGTTATCTCGTTTTGCAACGAAACTCTTCATATTGAGAGTGAGGAGTCACGTGCCGATTTGGGCGGGGTATGCGCCGGTCGGCCATGATGGTAGGTGACGCTATCAGTTGCCAGGGGCAACTTCACAGAGACGCGACTTTCAGACCTCTTTTAATTTATTATTTCGGAGACGATCTACAAATACGATAAAGAAAATGAATAAAGCAATGTAAAAAATAAGGCGAAAGAAAAGAGACCTTACAGGAACAAGCTCACAAACAGCATTGTACTGGCAAAGGTAACTTGCGTTTCTTCACTTGCGTTTAGTGTATTGTAATTAAGTTACATTGCATAGCAGACACTTTTTGACCAAAATGACAAAGTAATTAACTGCGACGGTTTCTAAACACTAGGTTGTAACGAGACGTTCAAATTGAACGGTTCACTATACACAAACGTACCCAACACTTTACTTGAAGGGATAAGACTGACATAAAACCTTCATAATTATTTATGACATGACACATGTCATGATGAATACAAAGGAGGTTTTATGCATGTTTATGACAACTGTTATTAAGTGTCATTCGTTCAATTATGAAATTTTTAAAGCAAATATGCCATTGTTTGAGATGTCTTTGTTATGCATAATGGTGTCTCCATTTCGGTAACCTAAAAACTGTATTCCACTGTTCCAATGTTTTCCATATGTATCGTGTGATGTGCTGGAGTAGTTTTTAACGCAGCAGTTACTGCCAGGCATGGTAAAACAGTGTAGAATTGCGAAAAACCTCATCTACTACCGAGCTAAAAACACACGTAAACAATCATGTTCTGCCGCCGGAATCCTGCCAACATGGCGGAAAGGGGGAGGAGCTCTGTACCATGACGACAACTCCTCACTCTCAATATAAATAAAGAACGAGTGAGTGTTTCTAAACTTTTTTGACTGGTACTGTAGTGTATATTTCATTTAGAATCATATAGTCAGTTACACTCCCATATGAAAAGAGAAAAAAAAAATGTGTAAGATGTATAACATTTTATTAACTTTTGATTATGTTTCAACGCTGATGCTTTACCAACAAAGAACAACAACCTTTTATCCTGACTTATGTGTGTTATCACCAAATGCTCAGACTGCATTGGATCAAACGGAAAACTGATACACGATCTCTGCTTTTCATGTGTAAAAAATGAATGCATCATGACGCCGGTCATCACTTAATTGTTCAGACAATGGTCTTTATAGGATCAAATTAGATTTGAATTTGAGAATAACATTTCAAACGTGGTGTTCTGTTGAGTTTGTAAGCTGTATACATTAAATAAAATGTAATGTAATGCGAAAAATCACTTTACATTCTCTTGACCAGGGGCTCTCAGATTCTGGATTAATGTAATAAGAATGGCATCTGATCATTTTTACTCTATTAAAGGGGACATATCATGACATATCATTATATCTGACTGTATCCATGTGTAAGGGTGCTATAAGCGAATTCACCCGTTTTAGACCCATACATTTTTTGATACAGACAGCAAACAGCCCAGGCTCCACAAACTGCAATAAAAACAATGTGGCCAAACCTACCACCAGAAACCATAACAAAGTGTTCCAGCCAATAAACGACAAGAAGGATTTGGGGTTGGGCGCATTCATGAAAGCACGGAAGGGAGGGGGAGGAGTTAGCTACGCTCCGTTTGTTTGAAATCAGGTCAAACATCAACAAAAGGTGACGTCACACAGATTTACATAGAGCGCCTTTAATCTCCTAAGACCCGAGCTTTGGTTTGGCTTGCATTTTAGATTTCTTTTAGCTATTTTGGGGTTAGGAAGAACCAATAAATATAATAACCAAATGAAGAGTTTCATTGCAAAACGAGATAACTCCTTTTTTTTCAGAAATCTCGTTTTTTGGTTTATGTTTTTACAAAAATGTTAAAAGCAGAGTTTTGCAACGAAACTCTTCAAATATTTTTCTTTGAACATGAAGCAGTGTAATTGTCCACGTTTGTGTACAACAGATTCCAGTTTCACAGAGTTAAATATTATGGTGAAAGTCCACGTATGTGGATATCCAGGTCTTATGCTGAGTTTACACCAAATGCGGTTTGGGCGTCAAAATCGCGTCTACCGCGCGTGGTTTGCCGCTTGAACAATTTGGATGCATTCGCGCGTGTAGAGCGGAGTAGACGCGCGGAAAAAGCAAGCATTTGACGCGCGTCAGAGGCAAACTCCGCTTCTTGTGGGAGGGGCAAGTGCTATGCGGTTGTCTGTTTGCAAAATGACTGACGTTGATTGTGCATTTATCGAGAGAGTTACCAGTTTGTATTTGGTAACCTTACTATGGGGAAAATAAACGACACCGGTCGATCAACGTCACGTGACTCAAAAGTGAAGTGTGTATTACAATTACCAGGTTGCCCAATGTCCTCACTGACACTCTTCCAAGCGAGGTCCTTTTTATTCCTGTCTCCTCTATAGAAATAAGAACTTGTGTCGTATAGCTCCGGGTGTCTGCTTATGGACAATATCAAGCCTTGGTTGAGTGAGTGACTCCGGGCGGGGCTGCCACCACAGCAGCAAGCAGGCTCCTGATTGGTTAACGCGGCGCGAAATTCCGGCAAAGTTCAAATTTTTCAACTCGGGCGTCAGCCGCAAATTCGCGTGAACCGCTAGATGCACAAAAAGCACCATTCGCACTTACCGCGCGTACCGCGCACAACGCTCAATTCGCGCCTTTCGCCCGAGCTTCACGTGCGAAAGAGGCGGAAACGCGTCTTCCGCGCCGCGCCGAACGCCTCTTCCGCGCCGCGGGACCTCCTGACGCGCGTCAACGCGTCTTCACATTGACTTAACATTGAAATCACTCGCGCATCACGCCCTTACCGCGGTCGGTGTAAATGCAGCATTAGGGTGGTTAAATGCTATAATTGAGTCCCCAGTGCTTCTATCAACCTAGAAAATGTGAAAAAGATCAACCCAGTAACTTAATTTTAGTAAACCATTCTCTGCAAGTGTGATGAGTCGGACAGGTTAGGATCCATATGCAATACTTTATTGAAAGAGATGCACAACACAAAGATAATGGGCAGGGCAATGTAGCAATAAATCATAAATGATAGTACAGTCCGTGGTCGATGCAGCCAGATAGCAATCATACACGAGATACAATCCAATGTCAGGGCAGGCGGCAAACAATCAGTAATCCAGAAACAGGCAAAAGTCACACCCAGAAACAAAACACGGATACACAGGAAAAACACTCAAGAGATGCAGCAGTAGGCAAACAAGACTTTGCAAAGACTGAGCGCCTGAGACTATGTCCACACGAAGCCGGTGCATTCCCTATCCAATCATTTTTTTCCCTTGCTCTAAAAAAATAATTCGTAAACACGAAACCACTGAAACCGACTGAAAGCGGTGTAGTATATATGCCGGACCAGTATGGGGCGCTGTAATTCTGCCACAGATATACACTATACACGGAGAAGAAGACTTTGAGCATGCGCATAACCAACGTATGGTGTTGTCCATTATCGCTTGTTGGTCGCCACAATTGCATAGAAGCAATAGATTTAGCTGTAATAAAGCTAGTAGGCTTTAGTAGCTTCTGTAGCACGAACACAATCACGTAGTCCGCCGTTATTGTTGTTGCTGTTACTTGTGATGCTTCCGACACGTGATGTGATGACGTTTTCGCTTCACAAAATATACGGATTGGCTGCACAGACGAAACCGCAAGGGTGTCGGTTTCAGATTTATCCACTTTAGGACCCGGTTTCAAAAAATAGCGGATTCAGTCTCCCAAAACGCCGGATCCGTGTGGATGAAACGGCAATACGATAACAAATTTATACGTATACACTGATACGCGTCTCCGTGTGGACAGCCCCTGAGTCCCAGGCTTAATAGGCCCACTAATGCGTGACAGGTGTGGCGTAATCAGCGGGCCGCGGGGGTAGATGGGAAATGAAGTTCAAATTAGTAATCGGGTACCGGGGGTGTTATTACTGACATCCGTAAGAGCAAGCATGTGATAAAATAGCTCATTGAAATTTGGCTTCCCTTGTGATGTCAAAAGGGGATCTTATTATAATAATACCTCCTCTTAATCTGCACTAACACTGCATTCGAGAGATAATGGACAAAGATAAAGGAATCAATATATGAGCAGAGCGTCATTTTCACCCAGAGCTTCTATGCTAAATGTCTTTTGTATTTTATTCCAGAAACATACTTTGTACTTTGTTTTTTTGTCTTATACTATAACAAAACCCTACACTTGATTTGATTTTCACAGCTGAAATTTCTGCTATATGTCAGAAGAAGGTAAGCCTTGTGTTGTCATGTGTGTGTGTGTGTTTGCTCATGTTCGTCCATGTCTTTAGGCTATTAAAGATAAAATGTGTGATTCTTGTGAATGTCTAAATGCATCTGAGCGGTAAAATGATTGCTGGCTCCAATAGTACGTCATGACATTAATTCATGTCCTTGTGGCACGTTCAGTCTCTGTGTTTTGTCATTGGTAGCTTAACTTCATGAAGATTTAAAAATACTAGACAGAACTCATTGCTATTACACATTCATGCTATCAGATATTTTTGTTTTGCAATTCATATAAACTGTTTTTTATCTGTTGGTATTGTCATTTTTTAAAGGATTTATTAAACAGCATTTCATAATTTTTGTATATTAGGCCAAATAAAGACGTAAAAGCAATATGGCGAACATTAGTCAGTTGTGGACAACAGTATAACACTGATGTGAAGTGGACAACTTTCTGAGATTAGGGTTATCCAGAACATGAAGATATTATGGCCACTGATTGGATTTGTGTTATCCAGAACGTGAACATTATAGCCAAAGATTCACTTGAAGTTCCCTAACAAATACGCTGGGTGTTGTTGAAATGAAGACTTTATTTTAATATTTTAACAGAGACTACGATTTATTCAATTCCTTTTGTACTTCTGTACTGAACTTAATATTGGGAGTCTAGCATTTTCAATTAGTAGTAGTAGTAGTTCTAAAGTACTATTTCAACAACAAGATGTTGTACCAAAGGGCTGTACAACCATACATAATACATCAAGAAATGGTAAAAAAAAAAAAAAAACATTATAAAAAGAGCACAAGGTAAAATATAAACAAAAACTAAACCCTCTTTACTGGCAGAGGCTGCACATAGGATTTAAACAGCTTTAAAAGTGTCTAAGGTAGGGGCAGATCTAATATGGATTGGCAGACTATTACATAGCAAAGGAGGCGTTACTGCAGAAGCTCAATTACCCCACGCTTGTGTTTGGTCCTCAGTAAACAGAGAAACAGACCTTTGGGACCAAGGGGTCTTTTAGACCTGAAGGAGCTCAGATAGATATAACGGATCTAAACCATTCAATCTCTAATGCACAAAACATAAACGTTTAAAAACAATTCTCCCAAAATAGATGAAATATGCTCATATCCCTGTCAAAAGTCTTTTTCATTTATTTGATTAGATTCATTCATTTTATTAATCAGATGATCTTAATTATTAGAACGTTTTGTAAAGTTTCCATCAAACACTTTCTTTTCCTCTTCAGGTGTTTGGGATCGTTCATCATCCTTTATTCACTTCTCTCTCTCTGTGTTTTTGGTGTCAGAATTGCAGCTCTCATGTCCGACGGGCAGTTGTCACCTGCTTTTCAGCTGGCTGCTGTGGCCGCCATGGTAACCGGCCTGTGCGCTATTGCAAGCGTTGCCACGTCAACCACCACAGCAGTGAGGTGGGGGCATCAGCAGAGACTCATCTGTACCAGACGTCCCCCCCGCCCATCAACACACGCGAGTGCGGAGCAGAGGAGCTGGTGTGCACTGTGGAGGCTGTGATCAGGTGCTGCGCCCCCTGCTGCTTTCAAACCTCATAACACCCACCTGATAGACTCAGACCCATAGCTGTTAGACAAGTAAAAGAAAAACTGTGAAAGTAAAAGATTCGTCAGTGTATTTTCTTTTAGAATGTGAGTCAATTCAAAGAAACACTCATCTGTGAGCATGTTTACGTGATCTTTAGAAAGTGTAAACGTGTGTATGATTTCATGAAGTGCCACAAAATCCGACAGGCGGATGGTATCAGAGTCTTCGAGAACGAGTCAAGAAATCATACATAAAAGTTTGCTTTTGAATCGCTCTGGTGGTACTTTGATGTCATCTGTCTGCTGATTCTTACAGCGCTGCATGAAGTCAAACACACCTTCTGTCTCTGGGCCACTTTTTGCAATGAATGTTAACAAGGATATAAAGTAAGCAAAACTCAATGCAAGTCATTGTCAACTGTCGCCCCAGTCTGTTAAAAGAGGCCGAGATTCATGCGGAACAGAGAGAGTTTGAACTGAACCGACGGCGTCAGATGGGTCTGTCTACATCCCATCATTCCTTAGACAACCTGGAGTTTGACAACAAAGAAGATGACCAACATGACCAGAGATTACTCAGCCAGTTCGGCATCTGGTTTCTGGTAAGAGGCTCATTGTGCTCGTCATTTCTACCTGTCTACTGTATTCACCATTGCCTTTAATGTTTTAGTGTTTTTATTTCATTATATGTCTATATAAACAAATATAGCAGGGGCTTCATTTACTTAAGGGCTCTCTTGCAACTGAGCTCTATGCACAAGATGAAATCATTATCGTTGTGCTGTTGTGGGCAAACTCTGTGTTTGAAATTGTGAACAGAAATTTAAAATGACATCTTATCAAGCTGTATTATTTTATCCTCGCTCCAGTAAAAATCTCATGAAAACAAAGTTTCTATTACTTTCTTATTTAATAAACTAACAATTAAACTGCAATACTTCACCAGGTGAGTCTGTGCACACCCAGTGAAAATACACCAACTGAGAGCCTGGCACGATTGGTCAGTATGGTCTTTCAGTGGTTTCACTCCACGGCCTACATGATGGACGACGAGGTGGGCAGCCTGGTGGAAAAGCTCAAACCTCAGTTTGTCACGAAGTGGTTGAAGACGGTTTGTGACGTGCGCTTTGACGTCATGGTCATGTGCCTACTGCCCAAACCAGTTGAGTTCGCCCGGGTAAGTAAACTGTAAGTGAAGCGCTCACGGTTCACGTGCTACACGGCGAGTGACACGCTTGTGTTTGTAGGTGGGTGGTTACTGGGATAAATCCTGCAGCACAGTGACACAACTCAAGGAAGGACTGAATCGCATCCTCTGCTTGATTCCTTATAACGTCATCAGTCAGCCGCTGTGGGAATGTTTCATGCCCGAGTGGTTGGAGGCCATCCGCACTGAAGTTCCCGACCATCAGCTGAAGGAGTTTCGTGAGGTTCTCAGGTAAACAAACTGACAAAGGTCCAGTCAGTCATTGACAGTCACATAATTCTCCTTATTTTAAAGGTTTCTGATAACCTGCAGTTTTGTTCATCGCACCTGGGTATCTCCAATGAAGAGCTTTTTTATGAATAGGTTTATCAGTGAAAAGTGTCAATTATTACTACTCGGTGATAAAGAGATCGGTTTGTGATCTTAAAGTGGGTTAAGGGTTGAGTAAGTGTTTGGTTAAGGTTAATGTTTCTAAAGTGAAAGACTCTGAGGAGGAAGGCTGAGCTTTATTATTTCATCTTGTTTTTTAATCATGCATTTGTTGCAGTTTTCTTTAGGTTGCATCTGTTGTGTTGTGTGATTTGCAGTAAGATGTTTGACATTGAATTGTGTCCGCTGCCGTTTTCCATGGAGGAGATGTTTGGATTTATCAGCTGTAGATTCACTGGATATCCAGCATCCGTACAGGAGCAGGCTCTGCTGTGGCTTCATGTGAGAGCTTACACACATTTCTTTTTTAGTTTTGTTGTATTTTTATGTCATTTTAAATTGTATTCTAAAAGCCTAACCAGGGACAGGGGCGGCAGATTAGCCGTTGGCTAGAAGCTTCTAGCATCGGCTGCTTGAAATTGTAGCAGTGTTATTGTGCTGTTAAAGTCCCTGTTAAATAAACAAATAAATAAACATCCACAGGCACACACAGGCTTATAGCACCTGCCAAATGCAATATTATGTAACAATTTTTTTACTTTTGTTTGGCTAATATTTTATTAGTTTGTCATCAGTTATTACATGAGGCTTTAAACAATGTTTCTTTAGTTATGGCTTAATGTTACTATTATATAAAGATTTAGCTTTTAACCTGATAAGGATCACTGTGCTGTGCACGTTACACCCCCCCACTCCCCCCCCCCCCCGTCGGATGTGGTGCTTCATAGACTTCATTTTAATGAATGGAATGGAATATCCAAGCCTGTAAACAATTAGATCACTGGACATTCATTCGACTCGTACTTCTCATTTAAGACTTCTTATGTTAGATTTGGGTGTCACGTTTATTGTGCAATGCCTGAGGAACAAATACGCCCTATTGTGGAATTTTTTGTTTGTTGTGCATTTCGCTGATGTTGAGTGAAAACCTATATTTGCATTTATTTAAGTTATGTGTTTTTGTAAGAAATCTTTATCGGGTTGCACGCTTGCCTACATCCTCATATCTTATACAGTATATGATATGGGTGGGCCCACATCTATATTTTTTCAGGGGGTCCAGGATTCTTTAACTACGGTAGTTCTACCAACACTGAGAAAACTTTTTTATTTACCGCCTGATAATGACGCTTGTATCTCCTAATATCTGTTAATAATGTGTACTAAACTCTTTCTTGTTCATTGGGGAAATCAGTATTCCTATAGCTCAACTGGTAGAGGATTACATTAGGGTTTGATTCCCAGAGAACACACAAATAAATTAATTGTAATTCAACGCTAGGAAAACATCTCTTAGCATCGCTCTGTTTATGTTTGGCGTGTAGCCGAGTTTTAGATCTTGCTGTATGAATGATGTTGCTCTGTGTGCAGGTCCTGTCGCAGCTGGATATTGTGGTTCCTCTACAGCTACTCATTGGCATGTTTTCTGATGGTGTAAACTCGCTAAAAGAACTGGCCAATCAGAGGAAGATGAGGGCTGCAGACTTGTCTGGAAATGCAGGACCCAGGAGGGTAAGACACAAGCTCAGCATCTCCACATGAATGTACGATGCAGAAACGTTTAAACTGACATCATTACAAAGTAAACACGGTGGTCATGGCTACAAGCTGACAGCTAAATTTAGTCCTAGTGATGCATCTTTGTTAATCTTTGTTGTCCCTTTCTTCTGATTAAATCCATCTAAAACAGCGGTTCTTAAAGTAGGGTCCCGGGACCCTTGGTGGTACGCAATCAATAGCCAGGGGGTCTGAGAAAATAATTTGCTATAAATTATAAAATTGTGCTGTGTTGTATTATTAAATAGAACATACAGCATTACCAAAGAATAGAGGTATTCAGTTAGCAGACAGTGGTCCGGATCTGGGCCGCGAGACACAATCAATCATTAAAAAAGTCCTTTTCTAGAGTTTGAAATGAGGGGCACCACAACAAAGTGGACACCCGTGCAATTTATGGTGATGATCTTTCGCTTGTATATTATCTAATATTTTTATATAACGCCAAAAGTGCTTTGTTTACGAATCCTGAGACGAAAAGTGGGGCACGTTGTTTCTCTCCTGTTAAAGACGCGCTACGTTAAAGATGCTGAAAAAGATGAGGACAGTAGTGCAGAAACCATGAGTGTCAAAATTAGTTAATACGTCATTACAACACTGCAGAAAATGGAAAAAAAAACAGCAGAGTAAAATGATTATCCTTACCAGTATCCTATGAGTCTAGATGTTCAACTACTTTGGGTCTTTGACAGTGTTGTTATATTAGGGAATATTATCCAGTCAGTTCTTACTGTATATAATAAGAGGATTGACCTGACCTCTCATTGTAAAGGAAATAAACTGGACCTCTTTGAACTTTAAGTGAATTCTCCTGCCATAGAAGAAACATTTTTTAGTTCCTCAGAGAACAATTTAGTCAAAGGTTCTTAAAAGAGCCATTTCATTCAAAGTCCCTGTTGGTGAAGATTCTCCGGATGTTAAACATTTTTTTATAGAACCATACGGCCAAAAAGGTTCATCTATGGCACTGTGAAGCACCTTTATTTTTAAGAGTGTAAAAATAGTTCAATAAATGAAAGAGAGCTGATGTAAAGTCCACTTTGAAACAGTCACATGTTTTGTCTTCGCTGTAGGTGAGTGTTGTGTCAGACCCCGGCAGAAGAGGGCAGCACAATAACCTGAGTCCATTTCCCAGTCCGTTCCGCAGTCCTCTGCACTGCAGCCCCTTTAAGAACCTCGGGCACGCCGCAGGCAACTGCGCTCTGGATCTCGATTGTGATGATGACGATATAAACCTGGGCTGCTTCATTCTGATGTTTGACCTCATTCTTAAACAGGTAAAAGATTCCCCACATACCCATTAAATGTGTTTCTGAAACAGATGACAGATGTTGTTTAGGGTTAGGGTTAAGATTGACTCAAGACAACTGTAGACCTCACAAATCCTCCAGCCAAACATCTTTATTTCTGCTAATATAATATCCTTACCTATCCTTATCCTTACATGAGGTATTAACATTTTAATTGTCCAGGTAACCGATCAAGTTGACCTTTAACCCAAATTATGTCGATATAGCTGATGTAAAGGATATTACATTACTATGAGAGATGGCACCACCATTTGTGTAAATGTTGACATCTGAACAGAGTGTCGGTTTATAAAGTGTGTCCCCATGCGTAGATGGAGCTCCACGATGATGTCGTGTTGCTGGGTTTGGAGAGCAGTCTTGGACGGGATATTGTGGCCATAATAAACAGTGTGTTGCAAGCACCGTGGGGAGGTTCACACACCTGTCAGAAAGACGAGAAGCCAATGGAGTGCAACCTGTGCCAGTCAAGTATCCTGTGCTACCAGCTGGCGTGTGATCTGCTGGAGAGATTGACACCACGTGAAGAGATAAGGCTGGTGGTGAGACACAAACGCATGCTTTTACTTGCGTGTTACTGATTGAGAGTCTTTCCCGATTAAGCTGTAAATAAATGTGTTCCTAAACTATAGCTAAATTACACACACATGACAGTGTTCAGTCTGCACTTTGTTTTTTTACAGGAGCCGTCAGAGTGTTTGGAGGACAGTTTAATTTTTCCTCAGGCAGAATTCACTGTCAAATCAGAGAACGGAGCGGACGAAGGAGACGCAGAAAACCCTGACAGCTCCAATACCTCACCTGAAATCCACCGTATGTGCTCAGAAAAACAACACAACAGTTGGGTCTCATCCAGCAGACAAACAAGTGCATCGCTGTTTCTGTGTCTTATAACCTTTAATATTAATTTGTTCTTTATGATTTCTCAACGAGTCGTTGATCTAATTGTCATACAATTATTGCAAAAAGGATTTAATAGTTTCAATTAATCACATCTATGATATTTAAAAATAAACACTTCTTATCTGATTATGAACTTTCTTTCCCATAGCATTAAAAAATAGTGTGGACAAGAAGTTCTCCTACCAGCAGCTGCCTGCACACCTGAAGCTTCTTTACACCATTCTGCAGGTGAGACGCACGCACGCACAGATTCTTGTGTTCAGCGTTGTGCTGTGCCCATGTTTATATTCAGGTTTTCTGCAGGAAATGAATAAGTTTGAGGAGCCAGACATTCTGTTCAACATGCTGAGCTGTCTGAAAATCCTGTGTTTACATGGAGAATCTCTGTATCATGCCAGAAAAGATCACCCACAATTCCTGGTCTACATACAGGAGAAAATGCTCATTCCCAGGTGAACATTAAGGATGCACCAGGATCCTGATCTTCTCATTTCCAAAGATAAAACATTTCTAGATATTCAAAATGAAAATAATATTAAGGTTGCTACTCAGAACCTAAAATTAAACGTGCATGTGTCATACAAGCCCCTGTCAATCTGTTTGTTTGTTTGTTTGTTTGTTTGTTTTTTGTTTGGGTTTAGCCTGTGGTCCATGCTGAAGTCTGAGATTTGTCAGCTGGCGTCTCTGGCTGTTCCTCAGCTCCTTCATGCTCTTTCTCTCTCTAATGGTGCTGATATTTTCTGGAGGTTGGTGGACAGCAGCTTCAACAACAAAGACTGGAAGATTCGCTTTGAAGCAGGTCTGATCAAACACACAATTCTTACAGCCTTTCTATCAACATTTCCTCCCCTTTGTGTGCTACAGTCATGAGTCAGTTGCTACTGGATAAATGTGGAATTATGGGATTAGTTTGAGCCTCTGATAGTGATTGATAGAGAGAATCTGTAGACAGATGGCTTTTGTGATCATACACATGCAACCCAACACATTTATTATATCCACTGAAGTGTTGTAGTGCCAGTGTTTACTGTACACACATTTACAAAATCTGCCAGTGATAAAGAAGATTAAAAGAGCTGCGGTGACCAATGATTGGTTGATAAAGAGATTTACCTGTAGTTAATTTACCTGGTGAAACACAAGAGTATTATTTTCACTAGTGGTGAAACGGATCGCACTCGGATTAACATGCAAATTTAAATAGGGAAAGTGTACCATTTGCACTTGTTTCAAAGGCTTGAAAAATGTTAACACTCAATCAATTTTAACCAATTTAATACATGCGGTCGAATGTGTCCAACTCCAATCAGACGTGATCGTCTTTATGCCCTTCAAAGATCAGAACTCTTGATGTGTAAATACTGCATCTCATACTGTAGTCCATTAAAACACACTTGGTGAATAGAGCAATGAAAACTACGTATTTTTTCTCTTTATACTGTATGGAGCAACTGTTTACGTGTGTTCCCTTCCTGAAGTGCCCTTGAAAGCCTTTTACCTCTGCCAAAACAATAATGAAAAATAATAGACATTATATGAATAAAAGAAACAAATAATTGATTCATGAGACCAAAGGCTGTTGGATTGATCTAGCAAGAACAAATTAAATCTCATCTTTGACCATCAGACACAGATTCATCAGAGCCCGTGGTAAATCAGTGTCCGAGATGAGACTGGCTGAAAGGGTTACCTGCCTGACATTTTGGCTTTTGATTCCGTGGCGGAAGGAAGTAGTTCCTCACAATAGAGGGTTAGGGTTAAAGCATTATCGCTTTATTAGAAGTGGCAGAAAAGGCTTAAATATTTGGTGTTTCTTGCAGTGGAGAGGGTGGCAGTACTGTGCCGGTTTCTGGATATCGGTTCGGTTACAAAGAGTCACTTGCTTAAATATTCTCTGGCCCATGCATTCTGCTGCTTTTTGGCCAGCATTGAGGATGTGAATCCCGCAGTTGCCACCAGAGCCCGACTTCTGCTGGATACCATCAAACGACCCTCGCTGCAGGTAAGGAATGCGTCCTAACACTGATGATGTCACCACGAACGCAGAGGTTAAATCTGTTTTTCGTTTGTCTTCTACAAGGTGCTGTGTCTGTGCCTGGATTTCCAGTTTGACACGGTGGTCAGAGATCGGCCCATCATTCTGAGCAAACTGCTGCTGCTGCATTCCCTGAAACAGGAGATTCCCGCTCTGAGCTGGGAATTCTTCGTCAACCGCTTCGAGACGCTGTCGCTTGAGGCTCAGCTCCACCTGGACTGCAATAAAGAGTTTCCTTTTCCTACAAGTGAGTGATGTGTGAATGTGCGTTTGTGTGCTGTATGAGGCAGGACTCTCAAACAAATGAGTATTACAATAATAAACTTCATAAGGTTTGTACCTCTGTACTCAGTAAGTTAATACACTGAACAAATCACTCAAACTGATTTGGGAAACAATTTAGACCGTTAGGCCTCAGTTCTATGAGAAGAGTCGACTGAAAAGAGTGATTTCATTTGCAGTAAAAATAGACTGCAAACTTGGAATAAACTACATAATGCATTCAAATAAAGTAACAAATTCGCCCAGTGAAACAAAGTAAAACAATTGTTTTATTCGAAATACACACAAGTTTAAGTACCTTCTTTTAAATTAACTCTGAACAGTTCATCATTTAAAAGCACAATATTTTATTGAGGTTTGCACACACGAAAACAGCTTGTTTTTGCTTTTACCCAAATAGTGGCATTTTGGACACGCTATGATAAATGTATTTTGACTTCACAGACACATCCTGGACACACCTGAGACTTCTATAGACCCTTTTACAGCTTTTTGGTGACCTCTAGTGGCAAAACTTACATATTGTACCCAATTGATAAATAAAAACTGTTAAAGATGACCTTCTCTAGTATACGTGTGGAAGTCACACACAGCATTTTGGGTGATGCCAGTAACAAGTACACTTTGCTTATTTTGATATATATGTGAAGTATTTCCATCTACTTCTAGGAAGTTGGGAATCATTTCTTCAAAGGAAATATTTGATGACAATAAGTGCCTATAACAATGCTCTTGCTCTGTAATCTTGAGAGATTCATGTGCTGCTGATTTAGCCACATTTAAACCTTTTATACTATAGTGTGTGTATAAAGTTCATAATTCCTGAATTTCCTCCATAAGCCATCACTGCGGTGAGGACAAATGTTGCCAACCTGAGCGATGCCGCCCTGTGGAAGATCAGACGCGCTCGCTTTGCCCGGAATCGTCAGAAGAGCGTCCGGTCTTTACGCGACAGTGTCAAGGGTTCGTCAGAGTCCAAGCGGACGTTGTCTCTCCCTGAAACGCTCTGCAATAAACTGCGTAAGTCTTTGTCACACAGTTTATAGAGCAGTGACCTGTGTGAGCCTTTACATATACGCAGTCCCATCAATGATATACAGCTCATCTCAATCATTTAGTAAATTACAGTGGAATTATTGTTTTGTCCATGAATTCATTATGTCTTTGTCCATGTTTGGATTTAGCTCTGAGATTCACAAGGCAAGAGCAGTCGGCACCCACACTGGGAAATATGCTTGAAAAAGTCCTCGCAGGTAAAAGAAATTAGCACACATTTGTTAAAATTGATGATGGTGTAATTTCTTTTGATCACATAACCCACTGTGTGGATATATAAGATGATTGAGCATATCTGATACTGAACTTTGTTCACTGCTAATGCTGCTTATAAAAGAGTTCATGAAGACGTGATCTCTGTATGAGAATCTGAAAACGTCACGTGTTGTACTCGCATGCAGGTGAGAGCACTTCTCCAGGAGACGACTCCATCATTAAAGATCTGATGCCCGAAGATGCGGGTATAGACCACCAGACCGTGCACCAGCTTATCATGGTGCTAATGAAGTTCATGGCAAAAGACAAAAGCAGCGCAGAGACGGACATCGGCAGCGCCAAAGCCTTTAACACAGTCAAGCGCCATCTCTATGTCCTGCTGGGATACGACCAACAGATGGGATGTTTCATGATCACCCCTCAGAAAATGCGTTCCTCCACCTGCTTCAACGCCTTCATTGCAGGAATCGCTCAGGTGAGTTTGGATCGCAACGATCGTCTCGCCAGCGTTTGTGTGAATCTCAAGGTTCTTTGGTTTGTATTTCTCATCTTTAGGTTATGGACTACAACATCGGTCTGGGTAAGCAGCTGTTGCCGCTGGTGGTGCAGGTCCTAAAATATTGCACGTGTCCGCAACTCAGGCCGAACTTCCAGGAGCCTCCACGTTGCTCGCTGTGGGCCCTCAAACCTCACATCAGACAGATGTGGCTCAAGGCTTTGCTCGTCATCCTCTATAAGGTATTCATCACTAAAAGTTACAGAAATACAGTATGTGGTATTACAGCCAAGAAAAGGGACATCTGATAACTCCAAAATATACAGACATACAGATTAAAACATCACAAGAGTCCTCGTGGAGGTAAAATGCTGTCTCCTGATATCAGTATAAAGTTGAGTTTGTGGCCAATACTTTTACAGCGCATGCATTATATTCAGTCTTTTACTGCGTGTGCTTTTTTGTTTGGGTTTCCAATAATGTTTGGGAACTCATACAGTATAAATTCTAAGACACCTTGTTTATATGATTTTATGTGTTGTGATTGGCATTTTTGGGGATAGTGATATCATTATACCAGGAAGAGGCTCAGTTGTAGGCAAACCAGAGGTTCGCTGTAGTTTTTTTAGAAGCGATTTCGGTTAAAGCAAATATCTCTGGTTGCATTGAACTTTGAATTATGTTAAAGAAAATATATAACTTTATCATTTTACAGGTATTATTTATGCTCTAACAGCAACATTACACAATAACTAAAGTTAGAAAAATGGGATCAGGAAGAACGTGAGTCTCGTGTGTCTCGTCTCGTCTCGTCTTGTGGACTAAGTGTCTCATCACACCACTACTGTATTTCATAATAAAAATCATAATAGTTGATTATGACCCATGATATTGTAATTATTCATGTTAATTGTTATAATTTACAATAAAATATATGTTGTGTGTTCAAAAGGGAATCAAATACAAACTTCAGCAGAAACAGGGGTCAGCATGCCACACTAAAGCCCCCAACCACTTCACTCTTTATTTGTTTTTACTTTATACCGCCTTGATAGCGCTGGGGTTTGTTGCTACTCAAAATAATGAGAAAATGCTTAAAACGATATTGGGTGTGTCAACATTATGGTGTTTTGTGCGTGGAATGGTAAGAATCCTCTTGTTCTCTGCTTTTATATGTATTTGATGAGCGTGCAAAGGTTGTTACGGTTGTTACGTGCAGACACATTTAGTGTAGCTAACCAAAGATTCCCTACTGACTAAAGCTGTGCTTCAGTATCCATATAGAGATATGGACGTGAGTAAGGATGTGGTGCTTCATCTCATCCACATCACCATCAACACCTTGAACGCTCAGTACCACAGCTGCAGGTCGCATGTGTCCGCTGGCCCGCTGTACAGTGACAACTCCAACATCAGCCGCTATAGTGAGAAAGAGAAAGGTACGAGCAGAATATCCCAAACGTGTCATGGGAGAGAGCTCCTGATATCCTATTTTTACACCCTCATGCCTCATGTCGTTTGCTGTGTAGAGGAAGACAGCGTGTTTGACGAATCTGACATCCATGACACTCCAACGGGAGCAGCCAATAAGGAATCACAGACCTTTTTCGCTCGCCTCAAACGGATCGGGGGCAGCAAGTCCGTCAAGTATCAGCCTGTGGAGCTTAACGCTCAGAGGAGTGAGTAAATAACTTTAGCCCTCTTTAATATTCGTTTTACCGCCCGACCGTCCTGCCTTCAACATCTCGCATGCCCCTCTTCTGCTGTCCTCTCCACAGGTGAGATTGAGTTAGCCGAATACAAGGAGGGAGGTACGCTACAGGACGCTCTGCTGTATCCTGCCAGAGACGACAGCAGCAGCAGCAAGAAAAAGAGACTGCAAGCCATGCACAAGCAGAAATCTCTGGACATCGGAAACACAGACTCAATCCTCTTCAACCTGGACGAGCATCGCCGCAAGTCCTGCATCGACCGCTGTGACATGCAGGGTCCTGCAGCCGTACATCCGTCGTCTTCCTCCTCTATAACCAGACAGCAGCACAGAGCACAGCGCCATGGGAAAAACTCTTCGAACGGTCACTCGGTTGTCGACCGAAGAGACTCCGCTGCGCCGAATGACAACGTCAGACCGGTTATACCAGAGGTGCGTCTGAGCTGTATGGAGACGTTTGACGATAAACCCACTGGTCTGCCGGATTCGCCACTTGAGGTGCCGGGCCGACCTCGTCCTGACAAAGAGGATCCAGATCTCATAGACCTGTCGTCAGACTGCACGTCCATCCCAGAAAAGCATTCAATTCTCTCGCTGTCTGATAGCGACTCTTTGGTTTTCGAGCCTCTGCCTCCTCTGCGCATAGTCGAGAGCAACGAGGACTTATTCGAGGCTCTCAAACTCCCCAGCTGTGTGCTCAGCAAACCTGAAGAATCCAGCACCACCACGGTACACCTGTCTCCGCTCGTTCAAGTTAGCGTTAAGGATTGCTCCGAGGACGGCGAGAACGTCGGCTGCGCGACCCAAGTCACACCTCCCACGGTCACGTCGAAAGCGTCTCCGGATCTCCTCGACTCCACACCTCATCAAGAGAGCACCATGACTCTAAAACAAAAGAGAGATCTTTTCAAAAAGACGTCACGTGTACCGAACGCATCCTTGGATGATTCTTGCGTGCAGCCAATGGACAACTCTGGTGCGAGACCCATCTTCCTCCACGTCAGTCTGGACGCGCTCGGATCATTGGATCCGTTAACGGTGGAAGATGCCGGAGGAGGTTTTCGTGCTGGAGATGATGACGAGACTGATGAGAGAGACAGTGACACCAAACCTGACGATGAGAGCGATGAGGCGGAATTTAAGATCCAGATTGTGCCACGTCAGCGCAAAGAAAGGAAGATAGCTGTCAGTGCAATCCAGAGGGAATATCTGGACATCTCTTTCAACACTCCAGACAAAATCCGAGAGCCAGCCACTGAATCGGTTCAGTCATCAGGTGAGATCCTGTTTGCCTTGTCAGTATTTTCACAAACACACTGTCTTTGTTTTTGTGTGTGCATTTTCTTTGTTTTAATGATTTTTATTTGATTCAGGTAATAATAAATCATTCACAATACATGTTTATAAATTTGATAAAAACATGATGTATTTCTGAACATTAAAGGCGGGGTGCATGATCTCTGAAAGCCAATGTTGACATTTGAAATCACTTAAACAAACACGCCCCTACCCCAATAGAATCTGGACCTTCTTTTGATAGACCCGCCCCACACATACGCAACCCAGGCAACGATGTCGGTTAGTAGAAACGCCCCTTACTGCTGATTAATTACAAGTGTGTTTTGATAGTCTTATCCAAAGTGTTATTCAAAAATCATGCACCCCGCCTTTAATTCAATTTTACGTTTATTTCTACAGCACAACTAAATGTAGACAATTGACATTCCACAGTCATATACACACACATACATGGACTTTACCTGCACTGTTAAAATCATAGCTCTAAAAAGCTGTCGCATTGTTGTCCTGAATTTTTACAAAATGTTCTTATTTATTGAATAACAAACAATACACTTTACAACTGGGCTGGGATGAGAGAAAGTATTTATTTTTTATGTATTAATAAATATTTTTGTATTATATATTTTTTTTATGTTTACTGATAAGCAGGTACTTTGTTCAAGGATTTCTCCACATTCATTAGAAATGTTCCTGCTAATTTATTTCCCCCATATGTCATTCAATATGTTTATGTCTTTATTTCTTTATTTGAAAGGAAATTATTAAGTTTTTGAGGAAAACATTCAGGATTTTTCTCCATATAGTGGAACCAAATGGGTCCAAATTGCAGTTTCAACGCAGCTTCAAACGGCTCTAATCGATCCCAACCGAGGCATAAGGGTCTTATCTAGTGAACCATCATCATTTTCCCAAAAAACTATATGTACTTTTTAACAACTTCTCATCTTGCACTAGCCCTGTGATGTGCATCCGCGACCTTACGTATTATGAGAAAAAGTACATATTTAAAAAAAAAAGATTTGAATGTAATAATAATATGAAAAGCACATTTGACACATTTTCACACTCATTTTGAAACATTGTCGTACACCTGTGTGATTTGACAGATCAGATATCTCTGTCGAACCTGGAGAAGCCCCGAGAATCGGCCTCTGCTCCAGCCCTGGAGGCCACCGTCCCTGAAACCAGCCATCGCTCTTCAGTGTCCAGTAAACACCACATGCATCCGATAGTGAACTTAACATCACACATATATCAACACATTTAGAAGCAACATGCAGATTATTTAGCCATGAACAAGCACACTTTCGGGTTAAAAATATCTGTTTTAGTTCAGTATTGAAATGTTGCTTTTGTTGGCAGCTCAGTATCGTCAGGTGAAGCGAGGCTCACTGGGCGCAGTCACTATGTGTCAGTTAATGAAGAGACAGTTGGAGCATCAGTCCAGCGCGCCACAGAACATCAGCACCTGGGACACGGGTTAGAGACCCAGACCTGACATCTGACATTTCAACAGTACCGCTGTGATTTCACTGTGTGCTTAAGAGACTTTTCGTTTTCCACTAGCAGGTCTTACAAAGACCAGTCTGCTCTCGGCTCCGAGTACCGCCAGCATGTTCGTTCCTGCGCCCGAAGACTTCGGCGATGAGCAGCCCAGCACCATGGCCGACAGGTAGATGAGGACTGTCGATCGTACGTACGGTATAAAGTACAGCGGAGTGTCATTTCACCGTGTCTGAACCTCACCAGGTGTCGGGATTGCGGGGCGGTTCTAGAGGAGTACGACGAGGAGACTTTAGCTCTGGCTGTGGTGGTTCTGTCCATGTTCATCCATCTGAGTCCTGACCTGGCCGCTCCGCTGCTGTTGGAGATCATGCAATCTGTAGGCAGGTATGGTATTGTTGTGTTGTATTTGCCATCTATCTGACACAATGCACTACAGAGTTTCTTCAGTTTAGTTTGTGTTTTATAGGTTGGCCTCAAGCTCCAACTTTACAGGCCAGGCTGAAAGGTAAGTCACATCATAAGTGTGTGAGGGGTTCTGTTAGCATATGTACGTGACGTCTCTCACATGTGTGTAGCATGCTGATACCTGGGAATGTCGCTGGTGTGGCCAAGCAATTCCTGCGCTGTGTTTTGCACCAGCTCGCTCCTAACGGCATCCTGCCACAACTTTTCCAGAGCAACATTAAAGGTTTGAAGAAACTTAAAACAATCATACTGACATAAAGTACAGAAACAATCCTTTTATGATTTCTCGCTGTGTTGTTGCTGTTCAGATGGAAGTTTTCTACGCACGTTGGCCACATCACTTATAGATTTCAATGAGCTGAGCTCTATAGCAGCGCTGAATCAACTCCTGGAGGTACGTCGGTTTGTTCTGCCTGAATACACATCATAATATTTAAAGATTTATAAAGTTATTCAATCAAGAACAAGGTACTTTGAAGCAATAACACTGTATACAAAATAGAAACCTTTACTCAAATAAAGTGGGGTGCACGATAACTGAAAAACTCTTTGGAAAAGAGAGACGAGCCGACTACCAAAACACACTTTTAGCTAATCAGCAGTAAGGGGCCTGGGTTGCGTATGTGTGGGGGGATTTTATTAGCAGAAGGTCCAGATTCTATTGTAATAGTAGCGTGTTCGTTTAGGTGATTTCAAATATCAATACTGTCTTTCAGAGATCATGGACCCTGCCTTTAACATCAGATACGCAGAAACAGCTTGTGTTATGGGAGCTTTCATAAATATTGCTTATATATAATAGATATTTCAAATGTTTATTTCTTGTAATTTTGATGATTATAACCAGGGTGCGATTTGTGAAAAAAACAGAGGGGGGGATGTTTTCATAAGCGTTGATTTCGGCGACGGTGGGTACCATATTTCGTCATGAGTTATTTTGTACCCACCACTAGTTTTAACTTTTTTGACTGTTTTCAGTGGTTATGAAGAGCAATATGACAGAGAAATTTGGTAATCATTGTCCGACCTAGCAAAAATCCATTATAATATTATTATTATTTTTTTTTTATATATTTCTAATTAAAATATTTCTAATATTCAGAAATGCGCTCTCTGCTCATGAGCTCTGATCTGAACAAACCCGAACCTCACTGTC